>PVJH01021677.1:0-38273 GCA_004026705.1 Nesogale talazaci
TCAAGAATAAAAATGAAGGCAAGAGGGGGAAGGAGCACTAGAACTGACTGTGATTGCACAACTAATTTTTTTTTAATTTTATTGGGGGCTCTTACAGCTACTACAACATTCAGTACATCATTTGTATCAAGCACATTTGCACACATATTTCCACATACATTTCCCAATATGCACAACTAATTTTAAAGGGAATTTAAAGGGTATGTTCTAAAATTGATATGGTAATGTTTGCCCAATTCTTGACATGATTAAACGGTTGAAATATTGAAGTGAATGCTATGTAAATTATGTGCCAATAAAACTATTTAAAGAAAGAAAGAAAAATATTATTTGCAGCATCAGGAACCTAAAAGAGCAACTCTGCTCTGTTTCAGAGGGTTGCTCAAAATTAGTACTAAAAAAAGGTCAAAGTTAAAATTCAAAAACAATAAGAGGGTAGAATTCAGAGATTGCAGCATACATCATGTAAGAATGAATTTTTTTAAATAGAAAACTAATTTGCCATGTAAACTTTCACCTAAAACACCAAAAAAGTTTCAATAAATAAATAATATTTTTAAAGTAGTGCGACCTGGAAATTAAAACAGCATATTACCAATTGCAGTACATATGAAGTAACTTATGTAAATCTTAATTTACACAAATAAGCAGTTATAAATTTTTTTTGATGATCACAGAATTTTACACTGCATCATAGATCTTATATATTTATTATTTGATTTTATGTGTATTATGTTTAGGTTATGCTTGTAAAGGCATGCTTGTGTTAGATTTCGCAGGTGGGAAAGAAATCAATTTTTGGTTTCACACAAGAAAGGATTCACACCAAAGCGTGGTTTGTGATCCAAGTGGATTTTTTTTTTGTTTTTTGGGGGGGGGGGGGCATCGATGCCTCTGGTGGTCGTGGGCAGTACCCGGTGCTGCTCCTGAGAGCCGCCGCTGGATTTGAACTGCCAAGCCCCTGGGCCACAGTCCCGCACTCAACCACAACGCCACCGGGGCTCAGCCCTCCAAGTGGATTTTTATAAAGGAGAAGTTTCAGGTTTTACAGTATGAAAAGAGTATATGTTATTTCAGGGAAGTGTGCCAAATTGCACATTAGCCACTCTGGGACTCACTGCTGAACATGGGCAATGTCGTTGAACTGCCCACCGACGTGTGGTGACCTGTGGCCGGAGAGACTGCAGCATGGTCACAGTTGAGTGAGTGGAGGAGTAGGGTCAAAGGGAGAAGGCAGAGGGGCCAAAGGGCCAACTGTTCCTCTGCTGACTGGGGAGGTGACCCCCTTGGCTGAATCAAATCCACCTGGGCCTAGTTTGGGCCACCCAGCTGTACTGCCCACCTGGCTTGGGGGACTTGAATTAGGGCATGCCTAGTTAAAGTCGTTATGGGTGGCTAAGGCTCACCTGATTCTCTTCCAATCTCCCCAACAGGGGCCTTCAAGTATGGAGAGGGACAACCCCTGTCCCTATTCTACTACCTAAGATTTACTTATCAGAGAAAGATACTTCAATATTTTACTCTGAAATTATATATCTAAGATTTTCTTTAAAATAATTTAGGGTGGAAGAAATTGGTGTGAACCTGGATCTATCAATATTGTCCCAGAGTTGATAATTATAGCAGTTGGGAGGAACACATGAAGATTTGTGCATATTTTATCTTAAGGGGTGAGGTGAGGTGTAAAGAAAGTCTATCACCTAATGAAAATATTTCAAATTACAAAGAAAAAGAAAAGAGGGCAAGTTAGGAACTTCTCAGATAAACAAAAATTAAAGATAAATTTAACCACCAGATCAACCCAGATAAACAAAAATTAAAGATAAATTTAACCACCAGATCAACCATTAATGAAATATTAAAGGAAGTTCCTCAGATATGAAACCAGTGACCTCACACAACAATCTGAGATAAAAACTCAAGATAGCATCACCCTGATATCCAGCCAGGTAAATAAATCAGTGCAGTAAAATAAAGTTTGTAAGTTGATTACAGAGAAGTCAAAGAAAAAGTTCTAATAACCAAACAACAGCACAAAAAGGAGGAATGAATGACGCTCATACAAAACTTCCATGTGCTGAGTAACTTAAGGCAATTTCAAGATACGCAAGATTATATTAAGTCTAAAATGTTCAATAAAAATTTAAGTAGTCACAAACAAAATTAATAAATATTTTCACCAAAATAAAGAAAAATAAAAATTCGGTCAACAAATACTAAAAAAAATTAATGGAAGGAAAAAGGACAATCATATACAAGAAGAACTCATTACAGAAAGTAAAGAAGAAAGAAATCATTGCCAACTGTGGCAGTCATGTGCTTATGTTAATTTCATGATTGAGATATAGGGGTGGAGTCTAGACTGTTAATCTGGAGATAGCCATTGAGTAGCCAAAGAGGCCTCCGTGTAGGCATGGCTTTCTCCTGAGACTTCTGGGAAATCTCGTGATATTTTCCTCGTGAAGATGAGAAGCTATCTCCCCAGTTGTGGAGAGTTAGTCTCAGAGACGATGAATTATGGACAAGACAAGATGGCAGTGTCCGAGGAGCTGCAGGAGCTGGAGGAGAAGCCACACAGCCTTGCCCTAATGGAACCAGACCTCTGAAGCTGAAGAAGCCACATGGAGACCCCTGCCAGCGTTGAGTTGCTTCTACCACCACTGGATGCTCTTGATGGACCCTGAGCCCTGGAAATGAGGAGCCATGAGGGGACCACTGCTGGTGCTGGGACTATGCACCCACTGGCCTGTGACTTCGTGAGTGGGAAGGAAACATTATAGACTGGTATCGGGCATATGGGACTTATGACTTTGAACTGGACTGGGTTGGGATGCTTTCTTGATGTCCTATTCCTCTTGTATATAAACTGTACCCTTATATCTATATGTGAGTCTATGTATTTGTTTCTCTAGTTTACCCAGACTAACACACCAACACACACACACACAGTATAGCTAAATGGCCACAGTAGATTCTTCACTATTGATAGACACAAGAATTTTTGAAAGAAAATTTTCTTAACATATGTAAAATGAGAAGATATGCCTTTAAGAAACTGAATTAGGCTGAGCCCCGGTGGCATAGTGGTTGTGCGCGGGACTGCGGCCCACTGGTTTGGAGGTTCAATTCCAGCTCCCAGGAGCAAAGGCTGGGCCTCCTACTCCCACCACCTGAGGGCAGTGATGCCTAAAAAAAAAAAAGAAAGAAACTGAATTAACCTGAAGCAGTATAGATCACAAAAGGAAATCACTACAACATATCTTTATCACATTTTCCAGAACCAAAGATAAGGAAAGAATCTGAAAAGTGACTCAAAAAAGAATAATCACAATAGAGCTATCTATGAAAAAGAATCTATAAGACTAAGATCAACAGGCAAGAATGCAATGAGACAGCATATAAAGAGCTTTGGGAGGTAAAATTGTCAACCAAGGATCATGTACCCAACCACACAAATATTTCTAGATAAAGGAATCTGTAAAATCCAGGCCAACCTTACAAGAAATACTAAGAAAAGTTCTTTAGACAGAGAATCAACAACAATAGAATTTACTTTAACTTACATGGAAATGCCACCCAGAAATCAAGTCAGGAATAGAAATAGCCAAAGCAAAAAAAATTCTCAAGACTGAAAATTGGGAGCCAAGTATATCAATTTGTAACAAAAACCATTACAAAGTAAACCTAGAGTACAATATAGTTACAGAGCATTCAAGTAGAAAGGAAATCCGAATTAGGCTTTAAGAAAGACAATTTTAAATTTAGGAATAAGAAAAATAAATAAAGGATAACATGGAAGAAAAATTCATAAACCTCACACACAAAAAAACAACAACAGGAAATTCTTAAAGATCTAGTAAAGACTGAAACAACAGCAGTGAGTAAAATGACATGAAAACCCACAACATAAATGGACTCAGCATGTCCCCCCCAGACACACACAAATATGTAGAAGTCAGCAGCAGCATCACCACACACACACACACACACACACACACAGAAAAATGATAGATTAAATAAACCTCTCAAGTGACAGAGTAACTGAATGCATAAGAAAACAGGACCTATCAATATGCTCTCTACAAGAGGCATACTTTAGACATAAACATAGACTGAAAATCAAAGGTTGGGAAAATATATCAAGCTAAAAGCATTTTCAAAAGCGCAAGAATGTCAATATTAGTGATAAAATTGACTTTAAGGCACATAACAGTCACCTAAAGTGGTGTCAATTTGAGGATTAAGAGTGTAGGAGTGGAGGGCAGCACTGCTTCTGCCTCCCACGGCCCCGCCTCCCACAACGCACAGGGCAGTCATGTGATGCTTGTATAGGTCAAGGCTGCTGTCAGCTCTGAGGCCAAAGAGAAAGAACTGCAGGACTCAGAGGTGGCCAAGAGACAAAAGGATGAGTCAGCAATGGAAGAGAACGTCATGCAAGCTGACTGACTG
Organism: Nesogale talazaci; assembly: GCA_004026705.1. Taxonomy (NCBI): domain Eukaryota; kingdom Metazoa; phylum Chordata; class Mammalia; order Afrosoricida; family Tenrecidae; genus Nesogale; species Nesogale talazaci. Next base: position 4,450 of record PVJH01021677.1, read on the forward strand.
CTGGTAAAGATGTCTTATATTTGCATCAGGCATCTGTGGGATCTGTAATAGAAATGATGGCTGGCTGTGACAAAACTGATCACTCAATAAACATGCTTCCTACAAACAGGAAACCCAATGAATCCTGTTCTAATATCACACCTTCTCTAACTGTCCCTGATTGTGCTATTTATCCACAAACCTGTGTTCACCCAGTCAGTCTGCCTCGTAAGGATGTTTTCTGCTATCTGTGTGTAAAGGGAGTTTCTTGGCTTGGCAAACAGTGTGCCCTCTGTCAACAAGAAATTCCTGAGGGTTTCCTTGACAAGCCAACCTTGTTGTCCCCTGAAGAACTGGAGGCAGCAAGTAGAGAAAATGGAGAGCATGCATGGTATTATGAAGGAAGGAATGGGTGGTGGCAGTCTGATGAGCACTCTCGTAGAGAGCTGGAAGATGCTTTTTCCAAAGGTAAGAAGAGTGCCTAAATGTTCATTGCTATGCCCTGTATGTTGCTGATCTTGAAAATATGGTTATGGTTCAATATAAGAAAAATGAGCCTGGACATCGCAGGAAGATTAAATGGGATATAATTGATATACCAAAGAAGGGAGTAGCCGGACTTAGGTTGGACTGTGACTCTAACACTATAAACCTAGCAAGAGAGAGCTCGGCTGATGGAGTGGACAGTGTGTCAGCACAGAGTGAAACCTCCATTCAGCCTCTAGCTTGGTCGACTGTGAGGCCACTCACATCAGCAGATGGTCAGTTAACAAGCCCTGCAACACCATCCCCTGATGCAAGCACTTACTTCTCTGGCAGACTCTTCCGCTCAGTTACAATTCAGCGAGACAGCTTAGCTGAAAAGAGTCACAGGGGTGAAGGAGAAGATCCTGAATCACCATCTTCAGGCAGGGCAGCAGTGCCAGATACCTCCACTGAAGAAACGGAGTCAGATGCCAGTAGTGACAGCGACGACATCGCTGCTCTTGTTGCACAGCACTCCTTGACCCAACAGAGACTTATGGCTTCTAATGCAGACAGTATCTGATCAATCTGGAAATGAGCGATGAGTAGCAGGGGGTGGAACAGGGAGTGTCAGATCTAGATGGCCTGATGGACAGTGCACTATAGCTGAAGTTTAGATCAGTCTTCCGCTCACACTCGAGGTTGAACTGCTTCCCTGTAAATTTCTGCCCGCGTAGCATTATGCTCATCCCTAGTAGTGCGTTGTTGGGGTGGGAAGGTGTGGGAATGAGGGAATGAGAGACTTTAATTCAAATGTCTAACAAGCCTCCGAGAAATTTATTTAATGTAAGGAAATTGAGTATGAATAATTAAGAGCTATTTAGTAATAGCCCAGTTTTCTTGAGGTCTATTCATTTTATAGTGTTTTGCTTAATTTCTATAGTTCTTTTGGCCAGTGTGTATATTATCTGTGCATTAACATTCCTCATCTGATTCTTGCATTTTCTTACTTTTCTGCATGAATTAACAAAATTACTAACATTTGGCATCTATAAGATGTTTGGTATCAGTATGAGCAGAAAGCTTATTAATGTGAGATTAGATGTGAATTTGGAATTTTAAAATAACTATTTTATTGTAGTTTCTGAAACAGAGATATAAAGAACACAGCTAGTAAGTTTCAGAATACTTTGTGTAACAATTCATTGTGTTTCCATAGGCTTTGCTGTCTAATCCTTGGAGTTTGAGGTTTCCCTGGATTTTCACTTTTTTATTACAAAATTGATAACTTAATAAATACTACAGTTTACAAAAAAAAAAGTGTAGGGGGGAGTCTTGCCTGTCGATCTGGAGATAGCCAGTGAGACCTCTGGATGGGTGTGGCCTTCTCCTCTAAGAATTCTGGGAAATGTGCTCATTGCTTCTTGAAGCTGGGAGACACTGTCTCTCTATGTTCACTTCCTTGGACTGTCTACTGACAACACTCCCTTGGAAACAATCAACTATCAGGCACCCTTCCTGTGAGACATCCCTGAGGAGAAGCCACATGGACCCGCCCTGATGTTGCCCTGGATGCTGAGAAGCCAGCACTGAGATCTCTGCCAGCACTGAGATGCTCACAACACCACTGGATCCAAAGACTTTCTACCCACTGGCCTGTGATTTTCTACATTCAGCATCATTGCATGTGCTTTGTGAGTCTGAAGAGGACTTTATAGATTGCTGTCAAACATATGGGCTAATATTGGACTTATAGGCTTGATCTGGACTGGGCTGGGACATTTTCTCAATGTTCAATTGTTCTTGTATATAAATCTCTTTCTTATACACATAAGAGTTTCTATAGATTTGTTTCTGTAGTCTACCCAGACTAGCACAAAGGCAAAATTCAGCTTAAGAGACAAGGGATTAAATGGACTATTAAAGAAAAAGACATACTATCATAAATGTATATGTACCCAATAAAAGAGTCTGAAAAAAAATGTTCATCAAATTCTCACAGAGTTGAAGAGAGAAATAGATAAGCTCCAAGAACAGTAGGAGATCTTAGGACGTTACTCTCAGTGAAGGAACGAACAACTAGAAAGAATCTCATTAATGACTCAGAAGAAATAAATAACAAAATCAACCAACTTGATCTCATAAACATATCCAGAACACTCTGCCCTGAACAACAGCTAAGTACAAATTCTTTTCCAGCAATTCTATTCACATACTTCCAGAATATAGAAGAGAATTGAAGACTTTGAATCTTATTAAATAAAACAAGCATAACCTTGATGCCAAAACCATCTAAGGCACAATTATGGGTTTCTTCCAATTTGGAAGAAAGATCAAAATCAAAAGGTACATGGAGGGCTGAGCCCCGATGGCATAAGTGGTTGAGTGCGGGACTACAGCCCACGGGCTTGGCTGTTCAAGTCCAGCGGTGGCTCTCAGGAGCAGGGCTGGGTAGCTCCCACGACCACCAGAGGGCAGTGATGCAAAAAAAAAAGGTACATGGAAACAACTAATCCGATGGACTTATGTGCTATGTGAACTTCAGTATCCATGGTTCTAAGACGAAAACAGCTACCTATACCGACTGCTCTGAAAGGGGTCAAAATATAATGACCTGAACAAAATGGGAGGGAAAAAATGTGAAACAAAACTCAAAAAACTAAAATTTTAGACTAAACAATAGACAGAGGGATGTTGATACTAGAGAAGTATGACAGCTTTGAATAATCAGCCACTTGAGGTTTTAAAATAAGCAGAGTTCAAAGGGGTTAGAAATGGAGTGATGAAATAGGAAACACAGGAAAGAAGTGAGATGAGTGATGTTACATCGTGGGATTAAAATCAATTACACAAAATAAAATGTTCACAAGTTACAGAATGGAAACAAGAATAACCAACATACATATTTACACTCTGAAGCACAATGTACTCTAAGAAAAATCACCTTTCTACTGATTAAGCGATCACTTTAGATTACACTAGAGAAGATAATTACATTACATTACTTTATACATTACAGTTAGGAACAATAACTAATATTTGGCCAAACCACTGGGAACCACAACCTAACCCAGCTGGTACATACAATTAGCCATCACAATTGTACAATGCCAAAAATGCTTTCTCTTCCTAAAGAGAGGGCCTGAAAGGCATATTCACTGAAAGTTTCAACATTCGACACACATATTTATTGGGCATCTACCATGTATGCCAAGCACTATAGATTGATCCAGAGATTACATAATACACCGCCTACAAAAGAGATGAATATGCAAAGAAAAATCATTTTATAAACCAACTCCTTTCAACAAGGTGCACTCATAAAGCATCTCTAGGTTGTATTTTTTTAGCCTGGCTCTAGGAGCTAGTCTTTCCCTACCTCTCCATAGCACCCTGGGCAGGTAGCATAGCTCCTTTTAAGATACAAAACAATAATTGTATATCTAGCCCAGGTAGTAATCAAAATGCAAAATTTCATTTAAAGATGAAGCTTCTCCACTTTCTTATGCTTGGAAGCTTATGAACTCTTCCCTCTCCCACCTCCCATTCAGAAGTTAGGGTTTTTGGTGGTGGCTGGGAGAGATGGCAGGAGCTGGAAAGACAAGGATAATCTGGTATTGGGTTCCATAGGCAACTTCTCTTTAGGTTGCTTCTGTGGAACTGTGCTACAAAATCCTCAATTTAGGGTTACCGGATAATACCAAATGCCCAGCTAAATTTGAATGCTGGATCAACAACTTCTGACCCATGAAAACAATGTGCTTCTTCCTCCCACTCTCCTCTGGGGCAGATATCTTGGGCCTAGTGACTTCTTAGACAAAATCCTTCAGTTTTTCCCATGCAAAAAGGCCGGGAAGGTTCCTCATGAAGTTCTTCTTATTTACCTTGAGGTGAGGGAAAATATCAGTGAAAGAAAAGTGGGAACACACAGCACGCCTTAGAATCCCTCTGCATTTTCATATTCTGGAAGTGAGTGGTGGCTAATGCTGACAGAGGAAGTTTGTCTTTTAGAGAAACTCTGAGTATCCCATGTGAAGATAGGTTTTCTTGGGAATACTGTTTTGCTCTCTGCCTTTGGAGCCTCTGCTCAACCTTTTTGACAACAGGGAAAGTCCTATTTAACTTCCAATTGCACTCACTTCCCTGGTAGTGCAAAAGGCTGAGTGCTGAATGACTAATATAGAAGTTAATGTCTTAAACCCACTAGAGGCAGCTCAGAATAAAGACCTGTGACCTGCTTCCAAAAGAGCAACCCTGCTGTGCCTGGGGTCTCTGTGAGCTAGAACTGTCTGGGCAGCAATTTTAGCTGTTTGTTTTATTTTTTACAATGTCCAAATGGACCGTGATGGAAGTGAAGACGAACTTATTTAAGTGAGTCTGGAGTACAGTGAGGAAAGGCTTCACTAAAGAGGCTCAGGGCTGCCCCAACCTTGTTTATTTTGAAGCTAGCCTGTATGTTCCCAAAGAATTTTTTTGTTTTCAATTTTACTTTTTCTCTTTTTATAACCACTCAGGCCAATATTTAAGACTAATGTGTAACAAATTTAGAGGGTTTTTAAGGCTGTGGCCCTTCTCTCTCTTTTTAAAAAAATACTTGTATTCAAGCCACCCACCTCTTTATTTGTGGAACATAACACATAGAAAGAAGAAAACAGCCCATCTCATCAAAACAGTCACAGTATCCCAGTAAACCCTTGTGAATGTGGTTCTTTCTCCTCATCATCTTCCCCTCCTTCTCTTATCTTTTATTTTCCTAACCAATTTTTCTCCTTTCCAAACTGTCCCTACCTTCTCTCCCACTCCACTAGCCCTGGCCTGGCCATAGTCTTCAAAGTCTTTTTCTTGGGTGTGAAACCATTTTCCCCCTTTGTAATAATGGAGTAATAAAAGAGCTGCTCTGACTTTAAAGTGCTATGAATCCCTGAGAGATTGTTAAGAAGTGGTTTGGGGATGGGTTCCCAAATTCTGTGTTTCTCACAAGCTCTCACTGATATGTCCTCAGCTACACTTCGATGAGTGTCCAGGAGCTATGTGCCTCCTGATAAAGAGCTGCTTCTCCATGTGGCATGAAGTGGATGATCCAAGATTACATAGCATATCCTGACTGTGGCAGGCAGAATAATCGTCCCCTAAAGATGCCCAGACCCTAAGTCTAGATCCTGGACTACGTTACCTCACATGACAAGCAACACATTGCAGGTGTGCTCAAGAGTTTCCTGATTGTTTGTTTATCACACTTGCGGATTTGGCTTGTACTCATAACAACCCCGTGTGTTAAAACAGAATTGTGCTACAAAAGGGTTTTCAATGCTGATTTTCCAGAAGTAGATTTCTAGTACTTTCCTCTGGTTGGACTCAAAGCTTCAAACTTTTGGATAGAAGCCAAATGTGTTCGTTGTTTGCACCACTCAGGAACTACATGGTGACAGTTGTCCACTGCTGTTAAATCAATTCCTACCTCTTTTGAGTCAGAATAGAACTTCACTTCATAGTATTTTCAAGACTGTGACATTTCAGAAGTAATTTTCAAATAGGCTGTTTTCCAATGTATCTCTAGATGGATTCTAACAGCCAAACTTTTGGTTCATAATCAAGTGCTCAGCTTACTTATGCCACCCTGGGCCTCCTTAATAACCTCAAAATTGAAAGCTATCTTAGGTTAGTCTAGGAGATCCAACGTAGTCACATAAATCCTTAAAAGTAGAAACCTGAGGAACTGAACCCTGGTGGCGTAGTGGTTGTGCGCGGGACTGTGGCCCACTGGGTTGGAGGTTCAAATCCAGCAGCAAGGCTGGACCTCCTACTCCCACCACCAGAGGGCAGTGATGCCCCCCCAAAACCAAACCAAACAAAAACAAAAGTAGAAGCCTGTCCAGTTGTAGTCAAAGAAAGAAAGAAATGGCAACAGCAGATCGGCCAAAGCACAGTTCATGAAGAATTCCTGTTCTGGTTGGGAGATGTAGTAGGATACGTGCAAGACCAAGAAAGAGGTTCTAGATATAAGAGTGTCCTCCAGCTGACAGCCAGCAAGAACATTGAGACTTGTCTACAACTTCATGAAACTGAATTATACCAATAACCGAAAGAGTAAGAAAATGGATCCTTCCTTCAAAAATGATGGTCTGAGAAGCAACAAAGCCCACATCGAAGAAGCATACAAGCCTGTATTATCATGGGGTGTCAAAGGGATCAGGTACCAGGGGAAGGGGAAGGTGGAGGAGAAGGGGGCATGGGTCACAATAATTAGACCTGTCCTGAAAGGCAGGGCTATGGAGACCATGGCCACCCAATACCAGCTGGACATTGTGCAAAGGAAGAAACTGACACACTCGATCACAGGTACTTAGTATTCAAGGTGTCAGATGCACGAGGTAATTAATGTGTGCAAGATCTTGTGAAGTGCAATTATGTAAACTAGCTCAGGCAGATTTTTTTTTCATTACCTCACACAAATGAAACCTGCTTTTCCTGTTTTACTTTTGCCAGGCATAGTCAGGACCCTTTTGGAACTTCGCCTGCTGCCAATTCCCCCACCTTCTTTCATAAGTTTGGATTGATTACTTATAGGTTCTAACCTACATACTGAACCCAAAAAGAAAAGAAAAAGATGGCCTAACAAGATAGGTAAAAGTAAATCCAAATTGATTTTATTCATTTTTATGGCAATAATTCATTTTACTCAGGGCTTTTACAGCTCTTATAACAACTGACACATCAATTGTATCAAGCACATTTGTACCTATGTTGCCATCATCATTTCCAAAGCCCTTTTTTTCTACTCAAGTTCTTGGTGTCAGCTCCTCAAGTTCCCCTCCCTCGCCTATCTTCTGTGTTAGTCTAGGTAGACTTGAAAAACAAATTCATAGACACTCACATGTGTATAAAAGAGAGTTTCAAACAAGAGCAATTGAATATTGAGAAAACATCCCAACCCATCCAAATCAAGTCCAGAAGTCTGATTTTAGCCCATATGTCTGATAACAATCTGTAAAGTCCTCTTTATACACACGAAACACATGCAATGATGCCAAATGTAGGAAGATCACAGTCTATTAGGTGGGAAGTCTTGTGTCTCCAATGGAGTTGTAAGCATCTCATCTCTGGCAGGGATTGCCACGTGACTTCTCCAGCTCTGGACACTAGTGTAGTTCCATGTGTCTTGAGAGAGTCTCAAAACTCCAAGAAGAAAATACCGGAGTTCCCAGAATTCTCAGGAGAAGGCCATGCCCACACAGAGGCCTTCATTGGCTATACAATGAATGAAAAGATAGACTCACTGCTTCACTCTTACTCCTCAAATTGACACCAGATTATGTAACTACACCTTCCCACCCTTGTGAACCCTTAATAATTTATAAATTATTTTTATTTTCATATTTTATCCTGTCTGTTGTCTCCCTTCACCCATGTTTCTGTTGTTCATCCTCCATCCTCCATCTCATGGTATTTCTACTCTCATTATTGGTCCAGAGGAGATTGGTTTTTAAAAATGTAAAGAAAAAATAATTTTTCTAAAAAAGGAAAAGACATTGGATCCTCCCCAAGAGTGTACAGAGAGAAATGCAGTCCAACAGACCTGATACTTCTGACCTCCAGAACTGTAGGTTATATGTTGTAGTACTTAAGCCACTAACTTTGTAAAGAAGTCCAAGCTGCACTGAAGACATTAGCAAAAACAAAGACCCAGGAATTGCCAGAATACCAATTGAAATGTCACAACTTGCTGATGAAGCACTGGAAGCACTCACTCATCTATGCCAAGAAATTTAGAAAACAGCTACCTGGCCAACCAACTAAAGGAGACCTGCATGTGTGCCCATTCCAAAGAATAGGGGTAGCTGTGACTCAACCCTACCTTGTGCTGTCCCAGAAAAATCTACTCCAGAGCACAGCACTGAAGCTGCAGCTCAGGGAGAGGGACATGTCTGATCAGAGCACACGGGAGCAAATGAAGGAGAGGGAAGAGGGAATGGAGCACCACCAAGTCTTGAGGATGATATCTCTACTCAAAGCAGCCAATGCGCAGAGAGAACCATATGGCTGGCCCCACTATGAGACACGACATTCCTCACTGACCAATGGACCTGTGGGGAACAACAATGGAGACAGTGTTGGGTACTGTGCCTGATCAGACACCACCACACTGAGGCAAAACATTAAAGTATGCAACAGAACGGCAAGGAGAGCAGAGCAAGGAAGTCCCCAGGGAATACCAAAATAGACTTTGGGGCCAGAGCATGACACCCCATCAGATTCAACTAGAAAACACTCCTAAAAATCAACAAACATATCTTGAACTATTTGCTGGCTTTTTTTTGTCATTCATTTATTGTTGTTGTTGTTATTATTGTTGTTGTTGTTTTCTTTTGTTGCTCTGCTTTGCTGTCTTGTTTTTTGTGCATATCATTATCTCTACATCAAATAGGTGGGATAAACAATCTGGAGGAGATAACAACAGGACCAACTATTTCGGTGAGACATGGGAGAGGGAGAGGTCAGGGAAAGGAAATGGTGCTAACAAACCCAGACAAGGAAAGAAATGATCTAAAATTGACAGCGAGGAGGGGTTAGGAGGCCTGGTAGGGTTTGATCATGGTCAATGTAACCAAAAGAAATTACTGAAACCCAAATGAAGGCTGAGAATGACAGTGGGACAAGGGGAAAGTAAAAGGAAATAGAGAAAAGAACTAGCAGGCAAAGGGCATTTATAGAGGCCTAAATACAGGCATGTAGATATGTAAATATATTTATATATGATGATGGGGAAATAGATCTATGTACATATATTTATAGGTTTAGTATTAAGATAGCAAAGGGATATTGGGCCTCTACTCAAGTACTCGCTCATGCAAGAATACTTTGTTCTATTAAACTGGTTTTCATGATGCTCATCTTCCTGACATGATCGCTGAAGATAAAGCAAGTGCATAAGCAAAGGTGATGAAAAAAGCTGAAGATAAACAAGAAGCTATCTAGCTGAGAAGCATAAGCCCACATGGAATAAGCACACCAGTCTGTGTGATCACAAGGTGTCAATGGGATCTGGTATCAGATATCAAAGACAACAAATCATATCATTGTGAATGAGGGCAAGTGCGGAGTAGAGACCCAAAGCTCATCTGTAGACAACTAGACATCCCCTTACAGAAGTGTCACAGAAAGAAGATGAGCCAATCAGGGTTCAGTATAGCAATGATGAAACATGCAACTTTCCTGTAGTTCTTTAATGCTTCCTCCCCCTCACTATCATGATTCCAATTCTACCTACAAATCCAGCTATATCAGAGAATATACACTGGTACAGATAAGAAATGGAAACAGAGGGAATACAGAACAGATAAAGTCCTCAACACCAATAATTTGAGTAAAAAAGGGGAAGGGGAAGGTGGGGAGAATAGGGGAACTGATCACAAAGATCTACATGTAACCCCCTCCCTTGGGAATGGACATCAGAAAAGTGGGTGAAGGGAGGGAGATGTCAGATAGTGTAAGATATGACAAAATAATAATAATTGAGAAATTATCAAAGGTGAGGCATGGGATGTGGAAAGGGAGAAGAAAAATGAGGAGCTGATACCAAGGATTCAAGTAGAAAGAAAATGTTTGAAAATGAAAATGATAATGGCAACAAATGTACAAAAGTGCTTGACACAAGGAATGTATGTATGGATTGTGATAAAAGTTGTATTAGCCCTAGAGAAAATGATTTTAAAAATAAAATAAAGGATAATGAAGGAAAGCAACAACAACAAGAGTCAGCTGTGAACAAAGGAGCTATGAGTAGTATCAGTAGTTCCAAATCAAGGAAGGTGTGTGTCAAGGTTGTATCCTTTCACTATCCTTACTCATTCTGTACATCTAGCGAATTTTCTGAGAAATTGGACTATGTGCAGAAGAATGTGGCATCAGGTTTGGAGAAAGGCTTATTAACCACCTGCCATATGCAGATAACACAATCTTCCTTGCTGAAAATAAAAAAGGAGGGCTTGAAGCACTTGCTTATAAAGACAAGGGCTGCAGTCTTTGAAAAGGGTTGTGACTCAATGTAAAGAAAACCGAAATCCTCATAACTTGACATGATAAACTGAGAAAAGGTGGAAACTGCCATGGATTTCATTTTACTCGCATCCACAATCAATGTTTACGGAAGCAGCAGTCAAGAAATCAAATGATGCATTAAATTGGGCAAATCTGCTGCAAAAGACCTTTTTAAAATATTGACTTGTAAAGATGGCATTTGCAAGACTAAGGTGAGCCTGATCCAACCTGTGGTGTTTTCAATTGCCTCCTACAAAACTCTAAGTTGGACAATGACGAGAAAAGATTGAAGAAATAGTAATGCATTTGAATTACAGTGCTAGTGAAGAATATTTAAAATGTTGCAAATGACTAGAAAAAAAATGTCTCTGAAGACACATGGCCAGAATGCTTCTTAGATGGAGGGAGAGACTTTGTGTCATAAACTTTGGATATGTTATTAAGAGAAACTAGTCTCATCATATATTTGCTGTATTAAGGCCTGCTGCTTTTTTATGACATGTGTTAATCTTCTAGGCATGATTCTGCCTTTGTGAATGTGTTATTGAAAGTTTTGCTCTATCACCAACTCCCATTGTTTCTATAAATTGTGTCCAGTCACTTTATTTTATACAAGTCAACAATTAAGGTATTACTGTTTATTTTGTACAAGTCAACAATTTAGGTATACATTTATAATTTCCATTTCTCAACAGTGTTTTAAATTCTATACCATTAACTAAATTAATGACACTAACAATAGAATTATCTTCTGCCCCAGGGGAACGATTTAAAATTATCTTTATCCAAAAATAATAATGATGTCTCTAAAATGAACCAGAGGCAATTTTGAATGGAAGAATAGATTCTTGAACTCTCACTTAATTCTAAGCCCAATAATAAGAATAATTTATTTTTATGGCATGGCCTTGCTCAATGTCCACCCTCATGATGAGATCAATGACGATATGGGTATTACAGTAAAGTGCAGTGGAAAAAAACAGATGGTGCTCATCTATCAGAAAAAATAGTGTCTGGAGTCCTAAAGACTTGTCATCAAACAAACAGCCATCTAAATAATGCATACCTAAGTCCACATGAAGTAGCACACCAGCCTGTGTCATCCAAGGATTTTAATAATAGCCTCCAGATGTGAAGGAGAGAATGGTGCCAGAACTTCAATTGCGAACCCAATTTGTAGGCTAGAGATGACAGTGAGAACCCAAAATTCATTTTCAGAGTTCTCACGTGGATCATGCCTCCAGAGAATTTCCTCTGGCCATCTAGGGAAGTGAATAGCCTTGTTTTGCTATCTGATACACAGCATTGTAAAGTAGATTAGGGCAGAAGTAGTTAGGTTAAAATGTAATGCTCAATCATTTGATCTCCCTTTTGACCCTTTCTAATTTTGTTCAGTTTTGTTTATTTTTTTATGAGACAAGTTCCTGGAAAAAAACATCATGCTTGGAAAAATAGAGAGCCAAAAAAGACCTGATAGTGCTATTGCAAAACTGACCTGGCACCTGACGACAGCAGCAACACGTTTTTTGGCAATGTTCCTGGGTGGCTCAAATGGTTTGCATTCAAATGGTTAGGGCCTAAGAAGTCTCACCCAGGAGGGAGGGGAGTACAGAGCAAGGGACGGGAGTGACCTGAGATCCTGGGTGAGGTCCACGACTTCTCAGGTCCCAACTCCACCTCGTCCAGGAGCTCTGAAATAAAACTCTCCAACTATTTTCTTCCTTTGTCTAGTTTTCTTTCTTTCCCCACCAAAATTACCTTACATGTGGTGCTGAAACCCGGTACTAGACGACGATGTTCAATGTTTTCTGCAATAGTTAGCCTCCTGCATCTGGGTTTGGGGAGGCCTCAAAGGGGAGGAGGAGACTTGGTTTTTTGCAATGTCCGTGTTTTTCAGTTGTCCTGGGTATTTTTCCACTTACTTGCCCCACCAACTTCTGTTTCTGCCTAAAAAATAGTTTCCTGGACTTGCGACTGAATGCATTTCATTGGACCATAGCAGTACTTAACTTCCCTGAGTGATAAGGATTTGTTAAAAGCGACTTAATGAACAAGCTGTTCCTACATATATACAAACTGTTTCCTAAAGGCTAAAATTTAAGGAACACAATTGTGGTAGCGCTAACCCTGACACCAACTATTGGTTAGTTTTTCTGAGTATCTGAGCAAATTCAGCTTTCTCTAGTCCTGCCTTGGAAACCTCTGACCCAGACACCTGACCCCATTCTGCACCCACCCTGCTTAAAACATGCTTTCTTATCTACTTGTGTGTTAAATTTTCCCCAAATTTAGCAAATGCTTACTTTTTCTCTTTTAACTGATAAATGAAGTCACCCTAAGTATCCTAATCCTTGGGGATTTATCCACTTCATGGAGCCAGATAATCCCTGATGGCAGAGTGAAGTGCAGTCAAGGTCAATGGGGCTCAGAGGCAGAGAAGTCATGATACTGGGGTCTGAGGGTTCCTAAAGGAGTTCAGATACATAGGCTTTCCTGTCCTTACCAGTTGCAGCCTTTTCAGGGAACTGCTCTCTCCTCACTATTGCTCTTTGCTACTAAATCATTAAATACTTAATTATTTCAACAAAATAGCTATTAATCACCTTCCCTCTGCTAGGTAGGTCCTAAGAGAGAGACTAATCATTTTAGTACTCATCATCATTTGCTATTGAACACATGACCTGGACCCAATTCTACTACAAACTTCCAGCCTACCACAAGAACCTTCCTTTCTTAGTGTTTGGCCTCTTTTTCCTTCCTGCATCTATTTTTGTCCTTCTTCCTTGGCTCAATAAATACATGAACAATTCACATCAGCCATATAGGCAGCTGTCACATTCTCCTACCATGTCACCTAAACCCTCCATTAGTTTCGGCTTTATGAGTAGTCTGTGTTCTGAATTTCTGTCCAGTTCCTGCTGCAGACAACAATCGCCTTACTGAGGGTACTGAGTCCAAACATCTGCTCCCTGACACAGCTGATGCCCTCCTCACCAAGCCCTAGAGCAGAAGCTCTGGTTTCCAGGACACTAGAGGTGTCCTGAAGAAGGGCACAGACATTCCATGATCCTTGAAGCCATTCTAGAACCTGAAAAGCTAGTTTCTGCTGTTTCACGATGGTTGGCACTGGTACCCTTTCCACTTTGCATTTAAAAAAAAAAAAAAAAGGTTCTATTTTCTCCAGTGAATCTGTTTGGCAATGTGGGGAACTGGATGTGCATTTCTTTATACTTGTCTAAGAATGTTCTGAAAATAGAGATATCAAATTTTAAAAAAGCATGTTGGAGAGAGTCCTCAGTGTCATTGAGTTGATTCTGACTCACAGTGACCCTATAGGATGGAGCAGAACTGGTCCTTTGGGTTTCCAAAGCTGTAAATCTTTATAGGAGCAGAAATCCTCACCTTTCTCCCTTGGAGCAACTGGCGAGTTGAATTCTAGGCTTTGCAGTTAAAATCAAATGAAGAGGATTCACAAACAAAATTACCAGCTCACTGCCATCAAGTCAACTCTGACTCAAAGCAACATTTAGGACAGACTAGAACTGCCCTTGTGAGTTTCTGAGACTGTAATTCTTTACAGGAGCAGAAAGATTCATCTTTCTCCCACAGAAGAGCTGCTGGTTTTGAATTCCAGACTTTTCAGTCAGCAACCCAACTCCTTATTATGCCATAAGGGCTCCTCAGTCAAGAGGGTAGTGTATTCAAAATCAGGGAAAAAAAAAAACGAGCCAAAAGACCTGAACTAAGTAACCTTTAGTGAGTCTTTCCTATATCTTCAGCTTCAGTTTATTTATCAGTGGAGACAGATAGACCTCTTTCTATCTCAAAAAGATGTATAAACACTACAATGAAAAGATGTTTTTGTTTCCCCGGTTCTTTCAGAGCTCATCACTGAGAGTGAGAAATGAATACAAATACCAGGTATCCGTGGCTCACACCTCCCTCCAGCTGGCCTGTGCTTCAAGCATTACTTCACATCAGTCTCACGCTAGAAACTTCTCACATTAACAAGAGAGTCCAGTCTTTGAAGAAGGACATCATCTTTGGTACAGTGAAAAGGAAGAAGATTCTCAACAAGATGGGTTGACACAGTGGCACAACAGCAGGTTCCAACATCAGCGCAATTGTGAGGATGGTGCAGGGCTAGGTGGTATTTCATTCTGCTGTACCTACTGTCCCTGTGAGTCAGAAACAATTTGATGGCACCTAACAACAAAATCAGCAAGTGGTGTCCCAGAAGAGTTTCCTCATAATCTCCTTTCTAAGTCAGTGCCTGCGGAGGCTCTTTCTTCGGCAGTGCATACCTTCCAGAGGAATTAAAATCTCAGAAGTCTCACAGTTGCAAAACCAAAGCGTTCCAAATTAACTGTCCTCTCTCAGACCTCCACTACATGTAGATTGACACCTGGAGATGAGGATTGTCATAGTCACACCTGAGATACCCAGGAACTCCTAAGGAACGCCCAAGCTTCATGTGACAAGGCTCAAGAATACTATGCTATTCAGGAATAGAGGGAGAGCAACACTGAGCCTAGAGTTGAAGTTGGATACTAGTTTCCAATTAATTCATTCCGCAGTCTCAAAAGATGATTGTTCTTTTCCTTGTCTCACTAAGGTCTTGCATCTAGTAGGTAGTAAAGTCTTATGACCATGTGTTATTTTGGCTGCTTAGCATCTGGATATAATTAATCCTGGCTATCTTCTGGAATTTTCATTGCTTTTACTCTTATATGAGAGATCTGATTCCACTTAAGTTAATTATTATGCATATGGCTGTCTAGTTATTGATATACTCCTATGTGGGGAGAAGCATTTTCTTAATCGAGTTCTCTAGAGTAACATAACCGATGATGACTCTGTATCATACATAAAGAAATCTTTGCAGAGATGTATTGGCAAGAATACTTAAGAATGTGGATACAATGCCAAAAACTGTAGGAGGTGACTACAGACCAAGCAAACAGGAAGGACACGACTGCGAGTGAGGGAAAGAGTATAAAGTGGAGCGAAACGACAACAAATTCTGCTAAAATGTCTTATCTATAGACCAGAGGCAGAATACAGTCAAAACTCCTTTTTGATTGATAGATTACATTCCATTATAACATTTCTGTTACCTTACATGTCATTATGGAAGGTGATTACATCATGGCGCTGCAACGATTCTAATATTTGGCTAACCCATTGAGAGCCATAATCTGACCAAGTTAATACATAAAAATTAGGTGGAAGGAAGTTCCACTTTCCAGTGTGGAAACCAAGATGAAGGGTAAGATATTCCCTCTTTCTAGTTTCTGGTTGCTAAGACTTTGACGCTTTAGGGAGGCAGGAGTCAGGCCTATCAAGGATTATACTTTATAAAATGCAATGAATATGCCTCTCCAAGGTAACTTTTTGAATGTGCCTTGCCTCCTTTGAGTCTGGGTCCCCTGCTGTCCCTTTTGATTCTATGAGTTACACATTACTCCTCACATCAATTCTTTTGCTGCTTAAGGTAACCAGAAATATTTTTAAAATAAGTTCTTGGATAGTACAAGGCAGAATTCAGCCAAGTGTGTATGCCTATAAAATCTGTATGCTCTTTATGCTACATTATTTCAAGGTAAATATATATACATATATATACATATTTGAAAAAATACCAAACTCAATTCTGCCTCATGGCAACCGTGGAGGTGTACTGGTTATATGTTGGGCTGCTAACCATGAGGTCAGTAGTTTGAAATCACCAGCCACTCCTCAAGAGAAAGACAGAGATTTCTACTTCTGTCAAGAATTACAATCTGGGCTGAGCCCTGGTGGCATAGTGATTGAGTGCAGGACTGTGGCCCACTGGCTTGGTGGTTCAAATCCAGCAGCAGCTATCCAGGAGGAAGGCTGGGTAGCTCCCACGACTACCAGAGGACAGTGATACCCCCACTCCAAAAAAAGAGCTACAATCCTAGAAATTCACCGGGACAAAACAATAATAATTTGTAAAGTATTGAGGGTTGTTGGGGAAGTGGGGAGCAGGGATGGAGGGGAGGGCATAGAGAGCTGATATCAGGGGCTCAAGTGGAAGAGCAGATGTTTGGAGCATGATGAGGACAGCAGGCTTGTGAAGGTGCTTGGCATAGTATATGTATTTATATATTGTGAAAAGCGAAGTACGAGCCCCCAATAAAGTGATTTATATTTTTTTAAAAAAAGAAATCCACCAGGGTCATTCTGACCTTCCCTAAAGGATCGCCATGAATCACTCACACATAAGACCTAATTATTACTAAGATGCATTAAATGGAACACTATCCTAGTAAAATTAGTGGCAGGGCTAAGATAATTATAGAAAAGGTAAAGCTCAACGCATCTATATTCTTAGAGAACGATGTGAAAGAAAAAGAGGTACTTAGGTCAGAAAAATAGTAAAAAAAATAGTAAAAAATATCCATCTAGGTAACAGAGTCCCACCATTTGTTTTTCAAGTAAGGAATCAGGGCATGTCCGTGTTGCTTGTTAAAAAGGCTTCTATGTTCTTTGTTCTGCGGTCGACTCTCTCTGTGTAGTCAGCCACAGCCTGCTGTTTGCTTCTTCCTCTTCTCTTCCCCTCTGCCTCAAGCAAGGCCATGTAATTTACGAATCCACAGACAGGACATTTGTTTTCTATGGGAGGCTCAAATATGTTTCAGATAAAATTCTAGGTTTCTTTTGTAAGACAAGTTGGTGAAAATCATTTGGGATGAAATAAACCCACATACCACTAACAAAGTAAAAGAAAAAAGAAGAGCATTCAAATTTTACCTTTTTTTTAAAAAAAAAATCATTTTATTGGGGGCTTGTACTAACTCTTATCACAATCCATACCTACATCTATTGTGTCAAACACATTAGTATATTTGTTGCCCTCATCATTCTCAAAACATTTGCTTTCTACATGAGCCCTTGTTATCAGCTCCTAATTTCTCCCTCCCTTCATGCACTTCCCTCCCTCACAAACCCTTGATAATTTATAAATTATTATTATTTTGTCACATCTTGTTTTTTAAAACTTTCCTTTTTATTTTTAATAAATAATTTTATTGGGGGCTCATACAACTCTTACCATGACCGATTCATACACCAATTGTATGCAGTCCACATGTGCACATTTGTTGCCATCATCATTCTCAAAACATGCTTCTTCTACTTAGGCCCCTGGTATCATCTCCCCAAACTTCCCCTCTCTCCCCCTCCCCCATGAACCCTTAATAATTTGCAAATTGTTCTTGATTTGTCATATTGTACACTGTCGGGTGGGTCCCTTCACACACTTCCCTGTTGTCCATACTACAGGGAGGAGGTTATAAGTAGATCCCTGCAATTGGATCCCCCTTTATACTCCACCTTCCTTCTACCTTTCTGGTATCATCACTCTCACCACTGGTCCTGAAGGAATCATCCGTCCTGGATTCCGCATGTTTCCAGCTCCAGTGTATAGCCCCTGGTCTAGCTGGATTTGTACGGTAGAATTGGGATCATGATAGTGGGTGAGAAGAAGCATTTAAGAACTAGAGGAATGTTGCATATTTCATTGTCGCTACACTGTACCTTGACTAGCTCATCTTCTCCCTGCGAACCCTTTGTAAGGGGATGTTGCTTCACCTATTGAAGCTTTGGGTCCCCAATCTGTACTCCCCCTTATTCATAATGGTATAAGTTTTAGTTCTTTGATGCCTAATACATGATCCCTTAGACACCTTGTGGCTACACACACTGGTGTGCTTCTTCCAGGTGGGCTTTGTTGCTTCTCTGATAAGTGGCCGCTTGTTTACTTTTAAAACTTTAAAACCCCAGATGCTGTATCTTTTGATAGTCAGGCACCATCCGCTTACTTCACCACATTTGCTTATGCACACATTTGTCATTAACGATCATATCAGGAAGGTGGGCAGCAATGTTATGATTTTTAATTCTTTGAAGCCTGATAACTGATCCCTTTGATATCTTGTGATAATACAGGCTGGTGTGCATCTTCCATGTGGGCTTTGTTGCTTCTGTGCTAGATGGCCATTTGTCTATTTTCAGTCCTTTAAGACCCCAAATGCTACATCTTTTGATAGCCGGGCACCATCAGATTTCTTCACCACACTTGCTTATGCACATCTTTGTCTTCAGTGATCATGTTGGAATAGTGAGCAGCATGGAATGCCAATTTAGCAGAACAAAGTGTTCTTGTTCTAACAGAACAAAGGAAGTACTTGAGTGGAGGTCCAATGTCCATCTGCTGTTTTAATACTAACCCTATAAGTGTATGCATATAGATCTATTTCCCCATCATCATATATGAATATGTTCACCTATGTACATACCTATATTTAGACCTCTATAAATATCCTTTACCCCCCAGTTCTTTCCTCTTGTCCCACTATCATGCTCAGCCAACATTTGGGTTTCAGCATTTTCTCTCTTTTACGTTACTCTTGATCAATCCCTATCAGGCCTCTCACATCCACCTTGCAACTGATCTCTTGTTTTTCCCTTGTCCCTGGGATAGTTAATACCACTTCTCCCATGTCCCTCCAGAATCATCAGTCCCATTGTTTTCTCCTCCAGACTGTTTATCCAGTCTATGTTATCTAGATAGAATTGCCGAGATAATGGTATGTACAAAAAATAAACATGACCATCGCAAGATGAAGCAACAAAAAAAAATCCAAAAGGATGACAACAACAACAACAAAAACCCAGGTCTGGAAAATATATGTAAATAAATTTAAAATAATAATAATATCAAAAGAAAAACCTATAAATAGTTCAAAGTCTGGTCATTGACCTCCAGGCCTGTCCCCCCGTTGAGTCAGATGAGGAGCCACATCCTGGCCCCAAAGTATATTCTTGGCACTCCCTGGGGAACTCCATGTTCTGCTCCCCCTGCTGCTCTGCTGCACATTCTTGCCTCTGTTTGGTGGGGTCAGACCGGGTGCATTCCTGACCCTGCTTCTCCAGTGTTTCTCCATAGGGCCTGGGGGCAGCAAGGGATACTGTATTACATGAGTGGGGATGCACTCCACTTACTCCCTCCCCCTTCATTTGCTCTCATGTGCTCTGGTCAGACATGTCCCTCTCGCTGCACTGCAGCCTCAGTGATGGCCTCCAAACAAACTCCCCTGGAGGGAGGGGCAGCTGTCCAAATGGTTGGGATTGGGGCTGGGACCTCAGACCCCTCCACTGGTTCCCCACTCCATGCTGCCTGCGGTGGCATCCTGGAACCTCGGATTTAGTTTGGTTCTTCTTTCCCTGTGGAGATATCAACAATATGCTTCCTTTGGGTAGGTTATTGCCTCATTCTCCCATTATACATTGCCATATCCCCCTCCCCTCCTCAGTTGACTACCATACATAGGCCTGGATTTGGTCTGCCCCATGCCATCATTTTACTATTCTTAACATAAATGAGCCAAGTGGGTGGGAACACCCTTCTAAATGATTCTAAGACAGGGTGGGAAAAACAATGCGATTGAGTCTGAGAGCACTTTGCTCTTATATTTTGGAAAGAAGGACATTTATTTCAATAATGTAGGGTGTTTCAAAAGTAGTAATTTTATGCATGGTTTTGAATTATACATGAATCAATACTGAAAAATTCACACAAGGTAAAAGTCAACTGTATCTAAATTTCCATCTTCCTCATAAAACCAAACCTAAATAAATAAAACAAAATCCACTGCTATCAAGTTCATTCTGATTAATAGCAGTCTTATACAGGGTTTACAAGGCTGTAAATCATTTTGGGAGCAAATATCATCATTGTTCTCCTGAGAAGCAGCTGCTAGGATTGAACAACCAACCTTGGGGTTACCACTCCAATGTTTACCCGACAGTGCTACCACCCAGATCTGGCTAAATAGTCTGATTATCACCCCAAGTAATAATCATTCTTTGTCCGCTAGGAATAAATTTTCTGGAAGATTTTTTTTCTAAATGGCAGTACTGATGGTTTGGTCTGCTTGTAGAATTGGAAAAAATATTGACATCTTCAAAAAAATCTTTTAATGGTTGCAATAACTTCAATTCTTTATTGCAAATCAATTCATTTCAGAGGATGCCTGTTTCAAACCTATTCCCAAATGAGTCTCTGTGGTTCTGTACTTATCTGCTGCTCTTTCCAGATACTGATCTGTGTTACCATCTCAAAACTCGCAACTGGACATAGGCAGGAGATCTGAGTTGTAGTTTTCTGTACCACATTTTTTAAGTGCAGAGGGATGGAGAAGGAGAGAGACAAAGGACTGGGGTGTGGCTAAGGTGTGAGTGTGGAGGTCCAGTTACTATGGCAGTGTGAATGTGGGTGGGTGTTTATACTCAAGGGAGAAAACAAGTCCTTGATTGAGTGGATTTGCCTACCTACTTTGCCTTAGGAAATGCATATTCTCTGGAAGGTAGGATCACACTGAAAGAGGAAAGTGATAGAGAACAAGAATAAAGCAATAATACAAGTATCACTACAAAACAAAAGTTCTAAACTGAAGAAAATAAAGTAAAATATAAAATCACCTTTTAGGTGAGAACTTCTGCTCCTTTGGTAGTATTCTTGTGTGTATGTGTGTGCCACAGAGAAAAGGAAAGCATGGGGGTGTGGTGGCAGTGCACTGTAGAAGAAGGAAGAAAATGAGGAGGAAGGGGAAAATGACAAAAAGTGTAGCTTAGGTACAATCCATGGCAGAAGCACTGACAGCACCTACTATCCAAGAAGGGCCTCCTCAGAGTGTAGCAAGGGTTGTCTCCAGGGCTAAGTGAAATTGACTGTGTCAGGGATGATTGGAGCTTACAGAAGAGGCTCCTGCTGTCAGTGTTGCTGTTAGGTAGCCAGAATAGGAAATAAAGGGTCTTGTTTCCTCAGTGTCTGCATAAGATTCCAACAAGGATTTGGAAAGAAATCAGGTACCCTTTACACACCTATGTAAAAATCCAAACTAAGCTTGCTGACAGTCCCCTAGACCTAGGCGGGTGCTCCGACTACCCCCAACCACAGGACATCACCCAGGTGCGCTTAAATTCAGCCAATGAAGTACACCTATACCTTCGACCATGCATCCCCATTTCTTGTCAAGGTGCCTTTAGAAAAAAAAATTTTTGGATATTTTATTGGGGATTCTTACAGTTCTTATCACAATCCATACATACATCAGAAAATTCCTATTCAGCTATTTTACTTCATAATTTCTTCCATTTGGTTTTCCTACTCTATGATTAAGACCAAGTTTCAGAGTCTCTTCTGACATCCACTTTGTTCCTTTCTTTTAAAAAAAGGTCTTTTTAGTGACTTTTTACTTTCTTCATAAATCATGTTTTTGATGTCCTCCACAGCTTATCAGATTTTCTGTCATTAGTACCCAATAAGTCACATCTGTTCTTTAAATGTTCTCAAAATTCAAGGTTGTATTTTTGCTGTTGACTTGTTTTCATTTTCATGTTCAGCTTCAACTTGAACTTACATATGAGCACTTGATGATCTGTTCCACACAGTCATTCCCTGGTTTTAGTTGCTGATATTGAGCTTCTCCAGTGTCTCTTCCACAGATGTAGTCAAATTGATTTCTGTGTATTCTATATTGAGAAGTCCATGTGCATAGTTGTCTTTTGTGTTGTTGGAAAAAAGGTATTTGCTATAAGCCAGTCATTGGTCTTGCTAAATTCTATCATGCTTAGTTTCTATCCAGCTTAGTTTCTATCACCAACATCAAGGTCAATTTTCCAGCTACTGTTCCTTCTTGTCTCCAACTTTTGCATTTCAATTACCAATGAATCTTGATTGCCTATTTAATCAGTTTCAAACTGAAGAAGTTTATAGAATTCTTCAATTGCCTTATCATTAGCTTTGATGGTTGGAGCATAAACTTGAATAACAGTTCCTTGAAAGTGGAGAGATAAAATCTTATTACAGAAAGCATTATACTTCAAGATATATCTTGAGATGCCCTTTTTTTTTTTTTTTGGCATCACTGCCCTCAGGTGGTGGGAGTAGGAGGCCCACCCTTTGCTCCATGGAGCTGGAATCGAACCTCCATCCCAGTGGGCCGCAGTCCCGCGCACAACCATTACGCCACCGGGGCTCAGCCCTGAGATGCCCTTTTTGACAACGAATGCAACACCATTGTTCCTGAGTTTTCATTCCAAGCACAGTTCACCATATGATTTTTTAAATTCAAAATAGCCAATACCAGTCCATTTCAGCTCACTGATGCCTAGGATATCAATCTTTATGCATTCCATTTTGATAACTTCCAGTTTTCCTAGATTCCTACTCAATACATTTCAAGTTCTGAATATAATTAGATTTTTGAAACTGATTCTTCTCATTTTGAGTCATGTCCCATCATCACTTGAAAGTTCTGAAGCCTTTACTTTCACAGGCTGTACTCTATTCATGTCATTTTGGTCGACCTGAACTTGAGAAGGCAGCTTTTCATCAGTCATAGTCAGTAGGCCTTCAATGACATTGTTCTGATGTTATGCATAAAGCTTTCAATGGCTATTCCTCTGTAGTGGACAGTTGATTCTTCTCAGTCTGTTCTTAGTCTGGAAACTCCACTGAAAACTGTTCACTTTGGACAACCCTGCTGGATTTTGAAATGCCAGTGACATAGCTTTACACAAGCCAACAATTGTCAGTGACAAAGCTTTACAATATAACCAACTGACATATCAGTGATGGAAATTGACAGGGAGCGGCTAGAAATTTAAACTAGCTTCAGAAAAGAATTTGGACTGAGAATTACCATTGCTGATATCAGGTGGGTGTTGGATCAAAGCAAATAATACCCAAAAGGTGTTTACTTGACGATACAAAGACATTTGATTGTGGAGACCCTAGCAAACTATGGATGACCTTGGGAAGAATGGGAATTTCAGAACATTTTGTTGTGTCAAGGGAAAATCATTTGAACCAAACAAAGCAATACTGCATGGATTGAAATCAGGAAAGGTGTATGTCAGAGTTATATCTTTTTACCATATTTATTCAATGTGTATATTGAACAAATAAATCTGAAGCTGGACTGACTATATGAAGAATGTGACATCAGGATTAGAGAAAGGTTCATTAACAATGTGCAATACCTAGATGATACAATCTTGCTTGCTGAAAACAAACAAGACTTGAAACACTTGCTGATGACTTTAAGTGTCTGCGGCCTTCAGTATGGAATGAAATTTAATATACAGAACACAAAATTTCTCACACAACATCTTAGCACAGCATCATGTTAAGCAGAGAAAAAATTGAATTTGTCAAGGATTAATTTTCTCTTGGGTACACAATCAATACTCCTGGATGCAGCAGTCAAGAAATCAAATGGTGCATTTCACTGAGCAAATCTGCTGCACAAGTGTTAAAATAAAAGATGTTTTTTGAGGACTAAGGTGAGACTTGAATAAGCCATAGTAATTTCAATGCCTTCATGTGCATGTGAAACCTGCACAATGAATAGAGAAGATTGGAGAAGAGTTGATGCATTTGAATTAAGGCATTGAAAGTACCATGAACTTCCAGAAGAACAAACACATTTGTATTGGTGGAAGTCTATATAGAGAATGTTCCTTAGAACTGAGGATGGCGAGACATTGTCTTATTTACACTGAGCATATTATCAGAAGGGATGAGTCCCTGAAAAAGTATGCTTTGTAAAGTGTCAGTGAAAAAGAGGAAGAACTTCAATGAGATGGACTGACACAGTCGCAGCAACAATGAGCTCAAACATACCAATTGTGAGGATAGCATGGGAACTAGAAGTGCTTTGTTCTGTTTTATATGGAGTCATTATGACTCAGAACCCACGTAGTGACATCCAACAGCACACTAGGCAGAGGATTGCAGAGTGTTGAGTGTTCAGTTGTTAACTGCCTAGCTTTAAAAACTGACTAGCTTGCAAGCTGTGCTGAGGGAGATATAGGTTGCTTGGTCCAGAAAGACTTACTGTCTCAGAAACTCTAAGAGATAGTTCTATTCTGTTCTATAGTGTTCCGGTAACTCCAGATCATGAGGGCAGTGGTGTGTATGCTGGGCAGAGTGTCCCTGGGTGGTACAAACATTATGATCTTGCTTATTAACCCCACTATTTTCATCCTCTCAACAGTGCCAAGAAGGGCCTGGATGTGTGTTTCCATAAAGGTTACAGTCAAGAAAATCTGATAGAGCAGTTCAACTCTGCAACACATAGGCCAGAATGAACTCAAGGGCAAGAGATACTTTGTTGCTTTTGATTTACATTTATATAGGCATATCATGGGCATTGCATATAGGAAGGAGGGAAAGAGATACATTTATGCTTATATGTGGAGAGAAAACTAGGGAAATAAAAGTGAAAATTGCTTCATACTCCTTACTTTTAGTAGTGGGACTGGGAATAGGAAGGAATTTCTGATTTCCACAAGATTACCCTTTTCTCTATAGTTGTTCACTGAAAGGACTGTACTTTGAGTTTTCTGCTGCTACTCAGGAAAAGAAGAGAGAAGGAAGATACATAGGAACCAAGGGAGGAAGGTAAGGAGAAAGAGAAAAAAGATAGGAGGAATTATTGGCAAGAGGGAGACAGCCTATGATTTAAAAAAACATATATATGTATATGTGTATATATGTATATGTATATATATATATGGCAGTGGGTTTCCACAGACTTCTGAGCTTATTTAGTGAAAAAGCACAACTTTTCACCAATGGTAATTTAATAAGTGTTTGTTTTGCTTGGATTTAAGCTAATCAGGAAGACTCCAGGCAGGTTAAAAATACAATACTCTCCTTTAATTGTTGAGTGGTAGCAGATAGATATCTAATAGAGATCCCATATCAGGAACAAGGTTGTTGTTAGGTGCAATTCTGATCCATAGCACAATAGAATGAAACACTGTCCAGAGGTATAAATATAGGAATGCACATAGGTAAATATATTAACATATAATGATAGGGACATAGATCTATGTACATATATTTATTTATATGTTGAGTATTAAGGTAGCAGGCAGACATTGGGCCTCTAAGCAGGTACTCCCTCAACACAAGAACACTTTGTTCTAATAACCTGGCATTCTGTGAGCCCACCTTCTGACACAGTCACAAAGTCACAATGAGTGAATAAGCAAATGTGGTAAAGAAAGTTGACGGTGCCCGTCTATTAAAAGATATAGACATGGGGGTCTTATAGGCTTAGAGTTAAACAAACAGTCAACTGGCAGAGAAGCAACAAAATCCACATGGGAAAAGCACACTAGCCTGTGTAATCATGAAGTGTGGATGGGATCAGGTATCAGAAATCCAAACAAGCAAATATATGGATGCAAATGATGGGGGTTGGAGAGGAACTCCAAAAGCCATTTGTAGACAATTGGACATTCCCTCATAGAATGGTCACAAGGAAGGTATGAGTTAGCCAGAGTGTAGCTTAGCACCATTAGAACACGCAATATTCCTCTAGTTCTTTAATGCTCCCTCCCACACACACACATACCACTATACTGAACCAAGTTATACCTTACAAATCTGGCTAGATTGGAGCATGTACACCAGTACACTTAAGACAAAAACTCTCAACACACAGAATCCATGACAAATAAAACACTCAAGAACAGTAATGGGAGTAGCAATACCATGAGGATAGGAGGAAGGTTGGGGAAGAAGTGGGAGAAACAAGAAACCAATTGTAATGATCTATGTATAACACACACACACACACACACACTCCAAGGCGACAAACAACAGAAATATGGGCAGAGGGAGATAGAGGATGGTATAAAATATGAAAATAAAAATAATTTATAATTTATCAGAGGTTCATAAGGGTCGGGTGGGGGTGGTGCAAAAAGAGAAGCTGGTATCAAAGCTCAAGCAGAAAGAAAATGGTTAGAGAATGATGGCAACATGTATTAATGTGTTCGATACAATTGATGCAGATTGTTATAAGAGCTGAAAGATAAAGTAGTTTATTAATTAAAAAAAGAAACATTGCCTAGTCCTTCACCAACATTGAAATTGTTCATCTGCTTGAGCCCATCTCCTTGAAGATATGTTTTGCTGCCCCTCAACTTTACCAAACGTGCTCCTCCAGGGACTGGTTTCTCCTGACAACAGGTTCTAAGTTGGTAAGATGAAGTCTCCCCATCCCGGTCATCAAGGCACACACTGGCCCTTCTTCCGAGACAGATTGGTTTGTCCTTTGAGCTGTCCATGGCAATTTCAATATTGTTCTCCAAAACCGCAATTCAGATTCATCAATTCTTCTTCAGTCATCTTTTTTTTGGGGGTAGGGGGGGCAATCACTGCCTCTGGTGGTCGTGGGCGCTACCCAGTGCTGCTCCTGAGAGCCGCCGCTGGACTTGAACCGCCAAGCCCACGGGCTGCAGTTCCGCACTCAACCACTTACGCCATCGGGGTTCAGCCCCAGTCATCTTTTTCAAAGTCCAACTCTCACATATGAGGCAATTGAAAATACATTTGGGTCAGGCACCTCCTAACTCAAAAGTAACATAAAAAAAATGCTTGCTTTTGAATACTTTAAAGAATTATTGTGAAGAGTATTATTATACATTTTTTTGTGGCATCACTGCCCTGGTGGGAGCAAGCCCAACCTTGCTCCTGGAGAGCTGCTACTGGATTTGAACTGTCAACGCTGTGGCCCGCAGTCTCGCACACAACCACGAGGCCACCAGAGCTCAGGCAAAGAGTATTTTATTGTGAATATGAATAAAAACACTGGGAATTTCTTGTTCTCATTCCTACCCCTCTCAGCCGGTTCTATTTTTGGCTACAGCTCTCCTTTTTGGCACTATGCCAGCTTTCTACAAGTTCCTCTGTTTCTGCCCTGTCTGTGAAGGCTGCATCAGTGCTATTATCTTTGCTGAACATCGCTGCAGTCCGGCAATGTGTCTGCTTTAACTCTTCTTTTCTATGTTGTGGTTCTCTCTCTCTCTCTCTCTCTCTCTCTCTCTCTCTCTCTCTCTCTCTCTCTCTCCCTCTCCCTCTCTCATGCTGAAATTCATGATTTTCATCGTGTTTCAAGTCCTCCTTGATTTCAGCAAGTCAGGTTGTGTCATCTGCATAAATAAGTATAGTGAGAGGATAAAATCCTATTGCACACTACTGATTTTAAACCAGGAAGGATTCCCTTGCTTCATTCATACACTGTTTCTTGCTCCATATGCAAGTTCCACTTAAGCACAATCAAGTGCTCTGGAATTCTCTTTCTTCTCAAAGTTATCCATAGTTTGTTATGATCCACACATTTCACTGCCATGGCATAGTCAATAAAATCTAACTAAACATCTTCCTGATATTTTCTCTTCTCAGCCAAGATCCATTGAAGATCAGCAATGATATTGTTTTTTTCATATCCTCTTCTGAATGCAGCCTAAAACTCAGGCAGCTCCTTGTCAATGTACTTCTGCAACTATTGTTGAAGATCTTCAGTAAAATTTTACTTGCATGTGGTATTAATTATATTGTTCTATAATTTTTGCATTCTGAGTCACCTTTCTTTGGAGTGGGTACAACTATGGATACCTTCCCGTCAGTTGACCAACCATCCATCTTATAAATTTCTGGCATAATCCAGTGAGTGCTTTCAGTGCTCCATCAGTCTGTTGAAACATTTCAATTAGAACAAGGTTAGGGCTCTACATATATTTCATGCTTATATACATATATGTCCTACTGTACCAGTTTGAGCAAATAAGTGAAGTCATTTAGGGTCATTTAAAATTTATGAGTATAATGAAAATAAACACAACAAAGCATTCATCAATTCAACAATTTTCACATCTACAATCCACTGTCATTGATTACTTACTATATGAGTACTTAAAAGGAGAAACACTTGTTTCTATGGGAAATAGAGTCTTAACTCCATCTTAATGTCTCAAAGGTAGAATGTATGTTGATGTATCAGTTTCTCTCTAACCTTGATGCTAACTTAACTGTTTGTCCAAAAGAAGACATTTTGGGGAGGTCCAACAGATGCAGGATATCACAATGTCTATCCAAAGGATTTTTTCCACTATTGTCAAACCAATAAAAGATAAGATAGCTTTTACAAAGGACCCCTGAAAGCAAGTGTCATTAAAAAGTAATGTTTCCAACAGACTACCAGAAAATTCTATTTGTCAACATCTGATGATCACCCTGTAATTTACCAAAGGACACATACCTTTTACCAATCATGTAACCCCACTTGATGTTAACCACCTATTCTTGTGAATCCTGCTTTCAGAGAAGCAACTCTTGTCTCTTTGGTGGTTTTTTTCAAGTCAATTAAATTTTTGTAACTTTTAGTTCCTACTCTGATTATCCAAAATTTACTCTTCCTAATTGTCTAAAGCAGTGGTTCTCAACCTGTGGGTCATGACTTCTTTAGGGGTCAAACAACCCTTTCACAGCAGTCACCTAACTCATAACAGTAACTAAATTACAATTATGAAGTAGCAATGAAAATAATTTTATGGGTGTGTGTTTGGGGGGGGGTCACCACAACATAAGGAACTGTATTAAGGGATCTGCTATTAGGAAGCTTGAGAACTACTGGTTTAAAGGATGGATCATATTCACTCTGTGGACATCTTCCTGGTCCAGACTATTTCTACCCCTCCATGAAATTTTCTTGCTTTTACTTAAAGCAGGCTCTGTGATTCTGCCCAGAACAATACATTCTTCATGTTGTACAATCTTTGCTATTCCCTCCTCCCCAATTATTCCAATACTATTAACATAAACTTGAATTACAATACAAAAAATGGACTATATGAATTAGCACGCAGAAACCAATGGGCAGAAAGGAATGATACAGGGAGCCCAGAAGAAGATGGAAGAAATACAAATCATAGTACCAAAAAGAATTGGTTGACACTCAACCATTTCAAGGGGTAGTGCACGTTTTGCTGAAGATGATTCAAAAATGGTTGCAGCAGTACACCAATAGGGAGTTGCCAGAAATTCAAGTTGGATTCAGAATTGGGTGTGAAACAAGACATATCATTGTTGATGTCAAGTGTCTCTTGACTCACAGGACAGAAAAACAGAAAGATGTTTGTGTTTTATTCACTATGCAAAAGCTTTCAACTGTGTGGGTTATAATAAACTATGGAAGACCTTGCAATGAATGGGAGTTCCACAGCACTCAATAGTGTCCACAAAGAATTAAAAAATATCAAGGAGCTACAGAATATTTTAAAAATTAGGAATGGTTTGTGTTAGAGTTGTGTTCTTTCACTGTCTTGATTCAATCTGTACACTTGGCAAATCATCTGAGAAACTGATCTATCTGAAGCAGAATGAAACTTCAAGATTGAAGGAAAATGAAGGTGCCACAATCTTTTGAAGGATTTGAAGGATTTACAGAAGAAGATAAAAATAACACAACTTACAGTATGTAATAAAATTCAATGTAAGTAAAGAAGACAAAACCCTCACAACAGAATCAAATAGAAATCATGAAAAAAACCTACTACCACCAGGGCAATGATCACACACACACACACACACACACACAAAGAAAATGAAACAAAAAAGATTGACGCTGTCAAGGACTTACTATCATTTAGATACACAATCAATGCTCAGGGAAGAAGCTATCAAGAGATCAAAGGACATATTGCATTGGTAAATCTGCTGCAAAAGACCTCTTTAAAATGTTTAAGAGCAAGGATATTGTTTTTGCTGATCCAGGCCATTATTGTTTTATTTATTCATATGTAATTAAAAGCTGGGCAATGAAAAAGGGAGACTAAAGAAGATTTGATACATTGAATTATGATATTGGCAAAGAATATTCAAAGCAGATTACCAGAAGAACAAACAAATCTCTCTTGGAACAAGTATCACCAGAACGCTCCTTAGCTTTTTTCAAAGGTAAGACTTTGTTTCTTGTATTTGAAATATGTCATCAGAAGGTAGCAGTCCTTGAAAAAGGACATACTGCTTGTAAAGTAGAGGGCCAGCAAAAAAAGAGGAAGACAATCAGATGAACTGATACAGTGGATGCAACCCTGATTATAGAGATGACAAAGGATAGGGAAGTGCTTTGTTCAGTTTAATG
The DNA here is from genome assembly GCA_004026705.1 of Nesogale talazaci. Lineage (NCBI taxonomy): Eukaryota > Metazoa > Chordata > Mammalia > Afrosoricida > Tenrecidae > Nesogale > Nesogale talazaci. The sequence goes on from PVJH01021677.1 coordinate 34,965, forward strand.
TATAGTTGGTCACTACAAGTTGAAGCTGATTCATTGGCCTTTAACAACAACAAACCATGCTTCAGAGCCAACGTAGCCTTTCATATATTTATTTATTTCACAAAGTGAGACTAAACAGCATTGGACCGTTCCTCACTGATTTACTTAGCTAGTGTAAGGCTTTCTAAAGTTCAGAGTGTAGTATGTACTAGAATTTATTTTCTATTTCTATTTAGCAGTATTTTATTATATCCATATATTATAAATATATCCAATCATCAAAAGATGGTCATGTTTTCAGTTGTTTCTTTTCACTATTATGAAAAGTGACATAATGAGTTGTGTGTTTTTAATATTAAAATTCATACCTCTCTGAGTTCCACTAATCAAGTTGAGTCTGGTGTCATCTTGTAATTCTCCTTTTTAGTTATCTCCAGTGACCCTAAACTAGTAGCAATGGAGTTGATTCTGACTCATGGAGATATCGTGAGTATCAGAAGAGAATTGCAATCAATGACTATAACTTTTTGGAAGAAAATCTCTAGGCTTTTCTTCCAAGGTATCCCTGACTAGATTGCCAACCTTTTGGTTAGTAGTAGAGAACTTAATTAATTGCACTGCCTAAGGTTCTTTTAAGAGGTCTTTCCAAATTACTAATGGTAAAGTGGCTGCTCAGTTTTCACAGTACCTCATCAAACCTCATCTTTTGCCACTGCCTTGCTATTTTTACAGCTGCCTGTGGTCATTGCCTAAGGTGCAGGAAGAAATGAGCTAACCAGGGTTAGTAATGATCTTAATATGAACCCAACAGTAGCAAGGCCAGTCCTGCCCATCCAGTAACTTCCATATGTGGACATCACCTTTGCCCTTAGGCTCCTAAAGCACAGCCAAGGTCAAGCTACAGACAGGAAAGAAATCTGTCAATAGCAGTGACTGATAATCTTCAGTAACATTTGAACCCCTTTTTAAATGGAGGCGTGGGGAAGAGGGTGTGGACTAATTCCTAATTGGTGGCTGATACTATTTTAATTATGTTTCCTAATTATGTGTAAACACATGATTACATATAATTACCATTCTTACATATGTCCACGCATGTAGTATTAAAAAATTAATAATAATATATAATGAAATTTAGTATCATAATATATAGGGGGTGACATGACACTGGTTGACATGAAATTACCATTCTTACATATGTCCACATATGTAATATCAATAAAATTAATAATATATAATAATGAAATTTAGTATCATAATGTAAAGGGTGACATGACACTGGTTGACATGAAATTATCATTCTTACATATGTCCACATATATATGTAAATTAATAAAATTTAATATCATAATGTGAAGCATGACATGACACTTGCTGAGATGACAGTTTCCCTTGTGATGAGACTGTGAAATTCACTGTTATGGCACAGGCTTGTTTAGTGTGGTTATAACTGATTAAATTATCCACACACTCTTCTGTATTTGAACTTTCATTAAGCTTTTTTGTACAGTGTACCATGAGGACAATTAACCTTTATTCAGCCTGAATGTTGTAATTTCCACAAGAAGTCTATTCTTCTCCCATTAGCTCAAGACAATGAAAATCATAGTACCTGGTGCAAAATACAAAATCAAATGGCAGTGTTTTATTATAATGTGGTTTTAAATTTTTCCATTATATACATTTATTTATTCAAAAGATATTATCATTTAAATAAAAACAAAAAATATTGTGGAGGTGTTGCAAACATTTTTACCATAGAGTCCAGTTTGAACAACAACACTCTATTTGTGGTCTAAGGGCCACGTTGCTAGAAATACAGTCTCAGACCCCACCCAAGCTACAAAATATTAGAATCTAAATTTACAAAAATTCCCAGGAAATTTGTATGCACATTTAAGTTTGAGAGGCACTGTTCTATGACTAATATTCTAATCTGATCTTCAAGGGGCCGTGTGTGTATGGAAGACAATTTTGAAGCTTTTTCCTCCTTTAAATAATTTTTCATTTCTCTTTTTTTTCAGGGTTACATGCAGGTAGATATAAGGTGAACTCAACTTTCTTTGGAATAATGATGAGTATTGGTGAATCCACAGAACTCACCCTGTGACTTCAACAAAAGGGTTTTTATCCTGAAACCTTTGTGCCTGACTTCACACTAACCATGAATAGCCACATCTTTTGTGATTACATCTGCATTAAATCTCTGGCATAGGCAAATCCATGGGGAACGCCAGAGGCTGGATAGAGGAAGAAATGGGAATGACTGCCAGTGGGGATGCAATTTCTTTTGGAGGTATGAAGATAGCAGTAGTGGTTATACAATTTTGTAAATAAACTAAAAAGCAGTGATTGTACTTCAATGTTCATCGTAGCTTTGTTCTTGAAGACTTTAAAGAGGCCTTTGACAGCAGATTTGCCCAATGCAATATGTTATTTGGTTTCTTGATTGCTGTTTCCTTGAGTGTTGATGATGTGTCCACAGTGGAATATAATCCACACACACAGATAAAAAGTAGAAACAACTTAAATGCCTATCAAGAATAAATAGATAAAATACATACATTTTAAGATTGTTATGGTTGTTGTTAGGTGCTGAGTCCTTTCCTTTCAGGGAGATCCTTTATAAAGCATAAAACAAAACGCTGTGCCATGCCTTTCTCATAATCATTATTATGTTTGAGCCTGTGTCAATCCATCTTGTTGGAGTTCTTCCTTTTTTTCACTGACCCTCTGCTTAACCAAGCCTGATGTCCTTTGCCACAAACTAATTCCTACGGATAATGTGCACAAAACACATGAGACAATGTCCCACCATTCTTACTTTAAGGGAGTATTTTGGCTATACTTCTTTTTGTGTATGTGGGCATCATTGCCTCTGGTGGTCGTGGACACTACGCAGCTGCCGCTGGATTTGAAGCACCAACCCTATGGGCCGCAGTTCCGCACTCAACCACTTATGCCACCGGGGCTCAGCCTGCTATACTTCTTCTTTCTTTTTTTTTTGGAGGGCGGGGCATCACTGCTCTCTGGCGGTGGGAGTAGGAGGCCCAGACCCACTGCTGGAATTGAACCTCCATCCCAGTGGGCCGCAGTCCCACGCACAACCACTATGCCACCGAGGCTCAGCCCTGCTATACTTCTTTATAGACAGATTTGTTTCTTTCTGTGACAGTCTATGGTATTTTCAATATTGTTGACAACACTGTAATTCAAATGTATCAAGTCTTTTCTAGTCTCCTTATTTACTGTCCAGCTTTCACATGCACATAAGGTAATTAAAAGCACCATGATTTGGTTCAGGTACTTTAGTTTTCAAAGGGACATCTT
>PVJH01021678.1:0-38092 GCA_004026705.1 Nesogale talazaci
GGGGGAGGCGGCTGCTGCCGGATGGAGGACTGGCTGGACCCCAAGGTGGGCGCTGGAGGGCAGGTCAAGCAGGCACAGGGTTTCAGGGAAAGAGGACCCCATCCTGCCTGCTTGTGTCTCCCCTGCTGGGACCTGTCGCAGGCACAGCTGTGGTCATTGGGAGTGCTGGGTTTCGTGGTGGAGTGCTGAAGAAGTGGAAAGGAGGCTGGACACAGAGGAGGAGACATACAGGAACCCTGGCGGGGGGGGGGGGGTTGCTGTGAAGGTCCCCCAGCTGAGCCTGAGAGGACTTTGAATACCAGGGGGAAAGGGGCCATCAAACTTAGCATGCCGGGGTCTCAGGCTGGGACCTCCATTCCACCTCAGCAGGTATCCAGGCAGCCTTCTCCCCACCCCAGGCATAGGGTTTGGGGGAAGCTGCAGGGTAGCCAGAGGGCAGCTCCGGCTGTTGTCCAGGGCACATGGGCACAGCCCTCCCCAGGCCAGACAGGTACCCGGGATTAATAAGACTGCCACGCGCTCATGGCGAGTGTGCAGCCCTGCCAATCGTGGCTGAACGACCCATCCATCCATCAGCCGCCCTAATAGCTCTGCTGGCTGCTGCTCCCCCTCCACACTCCCCCACCCCCCACCCCCACCCCGCCGGGCAGCTGGGAGGGAGCAGCCAGGGAGAAGATGCCGCAGCCCTAAACCACCGTCATTATGAAGTCTGGATGGACAGAGATCGTATCGCTGATGCTAAGTGAACGAAGCAGGGACCCTGTCTGCCCGTGCAGCTGCCTAGCACCCCGAGAGTGCCTGCCCAGCAACGGGCCGCCGGGCCGGCAGGCCTGCTGGCAGGGTGGGGGCGAGAGGGGCCACAGGGGGGCTTTTTAAAATTCACAAGGGCACTGAGTAGCATTGATGCTCTGGCCTTGGGTGAAACATTTCATCTTGTTTGCCCAGCCATCAAAGGAAGAGGCTCCCTGTAGACTGGGTGAGAAAACAGCGACGTGCAGAGGAGAAAACGAGCCCCCCTCCCCTGAGATGCCCCTTCCGCCCCTGCCAGGCACATAACCGGGCGGCACCAAGCCATGCCTCTGTGCCTCTCGTGGAAAGATGTATCTGCGGCTGCTTGTACGTCATCAGGATGATGCAGTGAGGGTTTAATGCATTTTAATTAAGCAGCGTGTCCCAGGTACAGGATTGAACTGAAATGTGCATTTTGGCAAATGGACCAACAAATCCGGTTTCCAAGTCCACCTCCCCCGCCCCCAACTCCACCCCCTGCCCGCTCTCGGGGAAGGAAGAAAAATCTCCCATTGACCCCAGCTCCTGAAGCTTCCTGGCCTTGCCCCCCACCCCCACATCCAGCAGACCCACCATTCTTCCATCTCCTCCCATTCCCCAGGCAGCTATCTCTGAGGAAGGCCTCCTCCCCTGGGGGCAGGGGGAGGGGGGATTGAGGTGGTGCTGGGAGGGGACAGGTTGTCCATGACTCAGAAGGGCACAGGGAGGCCTGGAATGGCATTCTTGGGGGGAGAGGGGAAACAGCATGAGAAAAAGCTCTGGGGCAGAAACAAGAATGAAGAGGGGCCTGGCAAATAGGGGTTCCACCCTGAGGTGCCAGGTTGCCATTTGTTCTTGGCTGGGAGACTCTGGAGGGCTCTCTGGTCAAAGGATACGGAGTGCTCCTTCAGGAAGCTCTGGTGACTTCTCTGCCCTGGCTTCTACTCCTCCTGACCTTCCCTGGGCAACCTCAGCACAACTAAGACTGTAGGTATCCCCCGTAGGCCACAGGGCCCCGGGGCTGGGCTGTGCAGAGAAAGAACAAGCTTGGGGCCTCCTCTGTGACCCATCAGCCCATTTTGCCTGTGGGATGATGGAGGTCTCTCTCTCTCTCTCTCTCTCTTTCTCTCTCTCTCTCTTTCTCTCTCTCTCTCTCACACACACACACACACACACACACACACACACACACACTCTGACCTTTAGGGTGGCTCCCCCACCCTCTGTCTCTGCCCTTGTACTGTGAGTGACTTGGTGACAAGCTTCTAGGTGTGAAGATGAAGTTTCTAGCGATTCTGGCGTTTTGTTTCTGTCTTTCATCTTCTTCTTTTTTTTCCCGTTCCTGGTGACCTTTCTGTGTAATTAAAAGGCAGCTAGCTATTCCAGGAGATGAGGTGGCGGGAAGCTGGGAAGCTGCTCTCTGGATTCGCACACGGAAATTGATCGTCTGGGACACAGAATTCCATCAGGGGGGCCCTCAGTCCCCGCACACCCCTCCCTGCACACCCCATGCACATTCCACATCCCACCCACATGAACGTGCACCCGTGTTCTCACCCATCCTCTCGGGCCCCCTCCCTATTGTTCCGTTAGTTGGTGGTTTGTCAGGAATGGAGGGAACTAGCTCTTGGAGAATGAGGGCCCTCGTGGTGCCATCATTAAGCGCTCACATCTGCAAGGGACTCGGAGTGAGGAAGTCTTGGGGGCGCTATCTGCTCCCACGAAGGAGTAGTTAGGTGTCAACAAGTCCCCTCCGACTCAGTACATGGGAGAAGGAGACACTGCCAGGCGGGGCCTGTGTCTGACCCACTCTCTCTGGTGTGGGTGAGCTCAGACCCATCTTACTGAGGTGCTTCCTCTGCATGGCTGGTTCTCTATGCTGCCAAGCACAACGTCTCCCTGTTCCTCCCCTCCTGGGCTGACTCCCTTCTGGTAGCATGTCTGTGAGACCAAGTCTCTCTATCCTCGCTTCTGATAGTCCATGCAGAGCAGGGGTCCTCAAGTTATGGCTTGAGGGCCACAGGTGGCCCACCGAGGACATTTATCCGGCCCGCTGGGTGTTTTTGCCACCACTGTCTGTCCTGTTTAGCAGCCAACACATCCTGGGCCTGCAGTGAATTTGTTCATAGTTTTTTGGTTTTTGGTTTTTAAACTATGCTCCGGCCCTCCAATGGTCTGAGGGACAGTGAACTGGCCCCCTGTTTAAAAAGTTTGAGGACCCCTGGTGTAGAGATGATGGCCTCGGAGAGCCTGGGGGGAAGTCCTGCTGTCACAGGGAGAAGCTATGGATCAAGATCAACTCAAGGGCACACATGCCCATGGGTGGGTGTCTGAGATGCTTCTCACCATGGGCCCTGGGGTGCTGGTTGGGTTCTTGACTGCTCCATGAGTTGACTGGAGGCTGTTGTTGGTCATGGGTCTGTTCCAGGGAAGGGTGGAGGCCTGGTTGGTGGGGGGCCTGGAACCTAGCAGTCTGTCCTCAGTAGGGCCCTCATCCTTGTCCTGCCTTTTGGGGGGCCCTCTCCCCATCCCAGAAGGAGCTCCCTGGTGGCACTTGGCCTGTGTTCGAGGGGCCCAGCCTCGAGAGTGAAGGGAAGAGACCAGAGCTGGGTTCCTGGCACCTCCACAAATTTGCTCTCTGGGAGTGTCTTGGTGCCCTTCAAAGAGCCCAGATTGGAGGGTCTCCAACATCCTGTTGAAGGAGCCCTGGTAGAACAGTGGAGATGTGATGGAGCTCGGGCCATGAGGTCAGCTGTTCAAAACCACGAGCTCCTCCTCGGCCCAAAGATGAGACTTTCTACTGCTGTAAAGTGCGAGAGTCTGGGAAATCCTATCCAGTAGGATTGCTGTGAGTTGGAATCCACTTAATGACTGCTGATCTGGATTTTGTTGAGCATCCCAGAGACTGGATATCGGGGTGCAAGTCCCCCCTGCCTGCACCTCCCCGCTGCTCTGGCCAGATGCTGCTCCTCAAGGTGGGGAGGGCCTGCTGTCTTCGGGCCAGAGCCCCCTGCCCCGTCAGGCCCCTGTCCTTGGCTCTGGGCGCCTGCAGCTGTGGAGGTTAATGCAGCCGCTGGCCAGGGCCCAGCTCCCCTAAGCCATGGAGAATAATTGCAATTTAGCAAATTCGTCAAATCTGCCTGAGGCAGGAGCCCAGGGCCCCATCCCAGGCTTCCTGATGCTCACATCCGCCTTGGCCTTCCTAGCCTTCCCACAGGCCTCGGGGCTTAGGCAGCTGGGTGGAGGCGGGGTCTGGGGAGCAGGGGGCCCCAGGCTGCTGAGCCACAACCTTGAGATAGGGTGGGGGTGGGGGCCGCCTTTCCTGAGCTACAGAACTCCCCCACTTGACCATGAGGTCAGAGATGCCAGTGCCAGCAAAGAGTGGGAGGGAGTACCACCAGGAGGGGGCCCTGATGGCTTTGCCAGGGTGTGTGTGGGGGCCTCAGGCCCAGGGTGTGTGTGTCTCAGGCCACTTAGGCAGGGGTTGGAGGGGAAGGTACACTGGTAGAACAGTGCTGAGGGTCCAGAGATGGGGGTGCAGAGGGTCTTGAGGGGACTGGCTGTGGGTGAGACCATCAAGTCAGGGGCACTTAGGGGGCGTGTAGGCAATGGGACTGGGCTTCAGGAGGCTGTGGGGCAGGGCAGGGGAGGCTGGGGGGAGCTGAGGCCTCCATCCTTGGGCAGTCCCCCCTCTGCCTTCTCTGCTCACAGGTGAGGGTCCTAGCATTCAGTAGAGCTTGCATGGACAGAACAGAGAGAGGCGCCTTCTCCAAAGGTCACCTTGGGAGCCAGGTGCCAAGTCCTCCCCCTCCGGCCTGCTCAGGTGCTCCCAGGTGGCAAGAATGTGCACAGAGGCCCCAAGGTCCCAGCCAGCGGCTTGCTTGCCTGGAGGGCTGGGGATCTCACCACCTGACTGGATGAGTCCTTTGTGTGTGAAGGGGCCGTTTGTAGTAAGACAGGGCTTCCAGTGAGTGTTCTGGCCCTAGAGCACATGTGGGTGGGTGGAAGCGAGACCACCCCAGACACCGCAGGACTCCCCACCACACCCTCTCCCTCTGCTGTGAGTGCCTCTGACTCTCTCACCTCCTCTGCTGCGGTTCTCACCACCCCAACTCACTGTCTGTCTGGTCCGTTCCCACTCAGAGCAAGCAACCCCTGAGGCTGTCCGTCCCCAAGGCCACCAATCTTCATGGGACCAGAAAGCCTTTCCTTGCTCCTGAGGAGCGACTGGTGGGTTTGAACCGCCGACCTTAAACTTCTCAGCCTCCCACTACCTCGTCCTGGTTCCTTGCCACGGACACCAGGCGCCTGTCCATAGAGGCCCACATGGCTGCTGATGGATTGGGTGGGCCCGGTGCTGGCCCCTGCCCCGAGAACTGGTGGCCATTTGGTGGTGATCATGCCTGGAGCAGGGGCAGCATCTGCAGCCCGAGGAAACAGAGGCACAGAGGGGCAGGGGATTGTGTGAAGACTCGGATGGCCTCCCTCCCTCCCTCTCGAGGCCCTCTCGCACAGATTCCTGGAGGCGGGTGGTGCTGGAGGGGAGCTGGGGAGGGGGGTCTGTGGCTGTTAGAGTGAGGCCCTGCCCAACTGACCCCGGCCAGCTCGGCTGCACTCTCCGGGTGTCCCAGAGACTTGCCGGCCAAGCACATTCCTTTCTGCTGAGGGAACTCCCCGCCAACGCCAACGAGGGGAGGGGGACCGTGGGGCCGGGGGCCGGTATGAGGAAAAAGGAACATTTGACTCTTTCCTCGGAGGCCCCTGAGCCCCAGGTGCTGTTGGGAACTTCGCCCTTGCTCTCGGGAAGGAATGACTTCACCGAAGAGCTAGCCATGGGGCCTCCCTGCCTGCCTGCAGACCAGAGTCTGAGGGTCCCTGCAGAGCCAGGGGCAAGTGTATCTGGGACTCAAACCCACACCCCAGGGGTGACACCCAGGCAGCCCCTGTACCTAGCAAGAGTACTGGGGTGTGAGGTGCAGTCCCTCCTGCCTGTCCTCACTTTGGACCCCAGCCGGGAGACTCTGAAGGACCCAGGCCCGCTCCTTCCAGCGACCACTGACACCTAGAAGCCCTTTCAGCCTTTCCCCACTCCCCAACCCCAGATTCCCTCCCTCCCCAGCCTGGTCTGAGCCACGGGCTCAGCGGGTGTTCCGTGGGCAGGCTGCTGCCGCAGAGACCTGGCCCTCGGCCCCCGAATTTCCACCAACTAATAATTTTTACAAACCTCCAGTCTCGTAAAAAAGTGCACAGTGGCCTTAACAAGCTTGGCGGGCAGCCTTGTGGGAAAGGGAGGAGGCCACGCGCGCCCAGTCGGCTTGGTCAGTGGCCACTTCCTGCCTCCACAACGGCTCAGGCCCCGGGCAGTCCCTGAGCCCTGTGGTGAAGGCCACCCTCCTGAAGAAATGAAGGCCATGTCTTTCCAGGGGTGTGGGTGGCTCCCCTTCTCTTTGAAAAGCCCTTCTGAGCTTATTCTCGAGGCTACAGACAAACGGACAGCGCTGTCCTGACCCCAAAGGGGCTTCCAAGCACTGGTGTCCATTCAGTGGCAACAGTGGATGAAGCACAGGGCAGTATGTCCAGTCTATGTAAACTGAAGCACAGAAAGGTCCAAAGACCTCGATGGCTGGGCTGAGGGGAGCATGGCCTCCCTCTTTCCCTCCCTCCCTCCTTGGGTGCGGGGAGTACCAATCCAGAGGAAGAGTGGGGTTGGCTCCCAAGATCCATGGGGCCTTGTCCAAGACAACGGGTACAGGAAGGCAGAAGGGGCGGGGGGTTGACTGCCAGACAGGAAGTGAGTGAAGGGAGCCTGGTGGGGCTAGGAGCAGTCAGTTGGAGAAGTGGGGAGCTGGGAGAGCAGCCTTTAAGGCAGGACTTCCCAGCTTGATAAGCACCAGAGGTGGTGTCCAGGGTAGCTGGAGGCGGCCTAGTGACTCAGGGGCAAGACTCGGGCAGAGAGGTCCCCGAGGCGGGGACATGTGGAAGAGGGAATTGGTGGGGTCTGAGAGCAGGCTGTCTGGGGCTCCTCCTGGAGACTGAGAGCTCAGGTGGGGAGGGGGCCCCCAGGGGTCCTGATTTCTGGGTGGACGGATCTGGACTCAGACTGGAGCATACTCCAACAAATGACCAGTGCCCTGAGCCATGGAGCCACCCCTCCGCAGGGCGGTCCTGGCAGCTGTGCGATGCTGCCTGGCAGGAGAGACAGGGAGTCGGGCCCCCTGTCCCATCCACAAGGGTGCTCATGCTAGCCTGCCTCCTGGTGCCCCCCTCCCCCCGCCCCAGCTCAGTGTCCCCATCTGTAAATGGGACACGGGAAAGCATCTCTGCAGAGTGGTTTTAGAGGTTGTTCATCGCATGGCAGTGAGGACAGGGAGATCTGGGGGAGGGTCACTCATGCCTGGACTTTTAGTGGAAGGGGGCAGGGGCCACACTCTATCTAGGACTTTTTTCCAGCTGAACCTGGAGAGTCTTGCGGGGATTGGGGTGCAGCTGGGATCAGAGTGAGGGGGCCTGGGGGAAGCTAGGGCTCATCTCCACCCTTTACTATTCACCATCACCACTCCCTGCTCAGTGTCTCCCCTGGAAATTTCTCTTGGGGGTTAGTGGAAAGGGGCTGGACTGAGGGGCTTCTAGCTGGGCTTGGTGGCCGTGCAGTGGCTGTAGAGGGCGCACACACCCCTCACTTCGCTCCCTGCCATCCAGGCCTTGCCAGAGTGACCCTATAGACTCATTCCTTATGGGAGGAGAGAGCCTCATCTTTCTTCCACTCAGTGGCCGGTGGTTTTGAACTGCTGACCTTGTAGTAGCATATCAACATGTTACCACCATGCCACCGGGGGTTCTTAGAGAACTAGCAGGTGAGGTCCAGCCAATCCCTGGCCAGGTAGGAAGGAGCCACCCTTGTGGCCTGTCCTGCTTCGAGATGTCACCTTCTGTGGTGTTCAACTCACTCTTTCCGTTCTGCTTTGGCTGTTTGAAAGGGTCGTCTCTGCAGAGATCCAATAGGTAGATGGGGGCAGGGGCGCAGTGTGCTACGGTTCTGTCTGGCCGAGATCACGATGGAAACTCCTGGGGTGCCAGAGACCCAGAAGGCACCTCAGCTCTCTGTTTTCCGGGGGCCAGATACCACCCAGGTTCTTGTAGAGTCATTTTATACCTGGGGAATATGTGAAGTATGTGATTGGGGTTAAAACTCCAGTGTGGGAGGTGGGGATGAAATGCTTACAAGGACGCAGGTGGGAGGTGGGGGAGTGGGATCTTGAAAACAAGATGGACCCTTTGAAAACAAACAGGAAGGGGTGTTCTCCTTGTGTGTACCTGTGTATGTGTTTGGTATATGTGTGGGTATGTGTGCATCTGTGTGTGTGTGTGCGCATACCTGTGTATTGTGTTTTGTGTATCTTTGTGTTTGTGTGTACACGTTTAAATGAATGAATGAATGAACAGACACCACAGGTGAGACTTGCGCAGATGCTGGTTTGTAGCTGGAGGGTCATTGTGGCTGCAGTTAGGGGTCTGTTCTCAGTCTCCCTTTCTCTCTGTAATGCCTTTAGTGCATCACGCACACACACACACACACACACACACAGCCTTAACTTACAGGAAAGAAGGCTGTGTGGGGCTGAGCCCAGACGCCATCAGCCAGGGGTCCCTCCCTGCCCCCAGAGTCCACTGGGGATGGGACTGCTCTGGAATTTAGTGGAGGAAAGGAGGTGGGTGGCCCAGGGTAACAAGAAGCTGACTGACATGGGACCTGGAGACTCAGCCACTGAGCTGCCTCCACTGCCCCCCACCACTGCTGCCCAGTGTCCTTAGAGGAAGGGAGCGGGACACCCCTTTTTACAGTAGACAGAGAGGCAGGGGTTCCTCCTTCCTGGGAAGGGGGGCACCAAACAAGCCATCTGACCCAGAGCCCTATGTAAGTACAGAGCTAGGAAGGAAAGAAAGAAGGCGAAATGGGGGTGGGAGGGAAAAAGTGCACGGATGGGCTCCCGGGAGCGGTCCCTCGGGGGGAGGGGGCTTGGGTATAGGGTGGGGGAGCTCCCAGAAAGCTGTTCTCTCCCCTGGCCCTTGCCTTCCCCTGGAGTCACCCCAGGCCTGCACCCTGCCCCCCTAAAAAGATACCACAACCTGTTCGGCCTCTACCTTGGGCTGGGGGCGTTCTCTGCCCTGTGTCCGGGGAAGCTGGGGCTGGCAATGGGTGGCAGCAGCTGTAGCCTGAACCCCCTGTGATCGGTGGCCCTACCTGCGCCTGCGGGGACCCCCAGCCCCTGCCCCAGGATGGTCCTGTGCTAGTGTTCCTGACGCAGCCTCCACAAAGCCATGACGCAGGGCTGCTTCAAGAAGGACGCTTTGGTGCATCTTGTGAATGAAGCAGTGGGGGAGGGGGTGACTCCTGTGTCTAGAGGGGCTGGGCCACAGCCTCCGTGGATGGCAGTGAGCACCTGCCTCTTGCTCTCTGGTGACAGTTTCACTGAGGAATTGTGGGTCAGTTGGCACTCAGGGTCCTGGCTTAGCCCTTCCGGCCTTGTTGACCTGTCCCGGTCACTGAACCTTCGAGTGGCAGCAGGGAGGACCGCATCCCCAAGGACCTACCCATCCCACAGATGCCCAGGAGGAGATAGGTGGGGGTGCTGGTTGCATATCCACAGCACAGGGGTGGGGGCCCTGGCACCATCCATCTGTCCGTCTGTCCATCTGTCGCCTGCCCAGTTCACAGGAGCACACAGGCCTGCTTCCTCCGAGTAGGTGATGAACTTCTGAGAGGGATGGGTGTACCCCCCAGGGGGTGGGCCCTTGCTGTAGGATAAGTGGCATCACTCCTCACCCTCTTCTACAGACAAGTAACCCAGAGGCACTAAAAGCCCCCAAACCCACTACTGCCAAGTCCATTCCAACACTCATGGCCCTCCCTACAGAGAAATTCTGAGTCTGTCCATCTTTACGGGAGCAGACTACCTCGTCCTTTTCCCTAGGAGCAGCTGGTGGGTTTGAACTGCCCACTGACCTTGCTGTTAGCTGCCCGCACTTCTCCCACCGTGCCATGGGGGCTCCTTACCTCTGAGGCACCACAGTTCCCCAAACTCTAAACTCACCGCCATCGAGTTCACACCGACTCGCAGGGACCCTGTAGGACAGGGTAGAACCACCCCTGTGAGTTTCCGAGACGGTTACTCTTTTTGTTTGTTTGTTTTTGGGGGGTGGGGAGGGCATCACTGCCCCTCGTGGTCGTGGACGCTACCCAGTGCTGCTCCTGAGAGCCGCTGCTGGATTTGAACCGCCAAGCCCGCGGGTCGCAGTCCCGCACTCAACCACTTATGCCACCGGGGCTCAGCCACCGAGACGGTCGCTCTTGACGGGACTAGAAAACCTGTCTCCTGAGGAGCGGCTATTAAATTTTGGGGGTTCCCCCAAGGGCTGCCGGTCTCTATGGGGGCAGGGAGCCTCGCGCTTCTTGCTGCCTGGTGGGAGCCGCTGGTGGGTTTGAACTGCTGAACCTTGCAGCTCCACACGGATGCCTCGGTGCCCCCTGAGGGGGCTTCCCTGAGGCACAATGAGGTTAATCCACCCCAGAACGCCCAGAGGATAAGTCCAGAAGTTAGAATGAGCCTCAGGCGGGTGCCCGCCTTCTCTTTGCTTCTCAGCCGGAGCGAGGGGGGCACAGGGGCCAAATCGCCCAGGCTTGAGGGGAGGCCCATCCTCTTTTAGGACTTGTCCGTCTGCGGCATGCCCGGGGGCATCTTCCTGGACAACTTCTCAGCTTGGGAGCTGCCCTGTGACTGTTGGCTGTGATGCGGATGACCTGGGCAGGCTGCTCCTGGCACTTGGCCCAGCCAGGCTTTCCGGGCCTGGCCTGCCCTAGAAGTCGCTTCTCACCCACAGCAGAAAGATGGTCAGGAAAACGGGGAAAACTCGGTCAGACTTGTGTATTTATTCCTTTCCCCAGGGCCCCCCTCCCTCCTCTGGGCAGAGGCATGAACCCACAATAGGTCCTCTCCAGTCGGTGTACCAAAGTTAACCCATGACAAGTGCGGACACACTCCCTGATAATGGCGCCTGTGACTTCTCAGTATCCTGCCCTGCCATGGGGAGGAATAAAGGAGAGACAGCAGGCGGCAGAGATTCTGGCCGGTGACCATCCATCAGGGGCTCCCCCACCCTCACCCCCAACACCTGTGTCAGGCCGTGTTGCTGGTCGCGGGTTCGGGAAAGATGGTCACCATAGGGATGGAGTTATATGTATTCTCTCAAAAATAGATCTGCTTAAAATTCATTAACTTAGACAACTCCACCAGCAGGAGCAATCAATTCCTTGAACTCTATAATCACGCTCCTCACAGGTCTCGCTTCCCCGGCGCCTGCTAAGCTAATAAAGGTTGTGTGTCTCTGATGGGGAGGGATGTGGGCCTCCTGGAAGGGGATGGGAGAGAGGGCACACACACACGAAGCCAGCCGTGATGCAGCCAGGGAGCTTGGACCCAATTACGGGGGGGCTCTGTGTCCCTCCTGTGCCGGCCATTTATCACACCGCAGGGCCCGTGCTCAGCGGCTCCCCCTCCCTGGGCGCCAGGGAAGGGCCAAGAGGGCAGGGAGAGCCAGGCCTGTTTCCCGCTGCCAGTTAAGGGAGAGAGGACGGGGGCAAGCACGGGGTCTCTTCTGTTGGTCTCATTCCTTCCTCCGGGCTGTAAATCCTGCTTGCTGGCTGATGGGTCCAAAATTTACATCTGCAGCCTGGCCCTCTCCATGACCCTGGGCCCCCGTCAGCCCGGATGTTCCCTCCCTGTTTCCCAATCCCTCACATCTCACTCCCACCCCCTCCAGCCCCCGTCGCCCCCAGAAGGTGGAACAGTATCTTGGCCTCACCATGTCTTCCTCAAACCTGCTCCCTTACAGCCGGGTCCGGCTCAGAATCTTCTGGAAGTTCAGACCAGACTTAAGGGGTCTCTTGGCCCCCTTGGTCTTGCTCAGACTTCCCAGCAAACCTGGCAGGGTGAACTTCCCCAGTCCCCCTGTTCCCAGCTCTGTCCTCCCAGATGCGTGGACAGCCCCTGAGGCCAGCCGCCTCCTCTTGCTCTCTTGGCGGGCCCCCATTTCCTGTCTTGTCCCTCCTGTGGAAGAATTCCATGCTCACAGGGGCCTGGCTACCCCTCCAAAGGCACTGGTGTTTCCCAGGCCAACCCAAGTCCGCACGATGGCCGCAGAGCCCAGGTGACCTCAACTGGGCCTCCCAGTCTGTCTCCTGGTCGTTTCCACCCCCACTCTACCCCTGCACCCAAGCCTTCATGTCCTGTGGCTCCCCAGCCTGCCAGCTCCTTCCCACGACCCGAGGGTCCTGGTCCAAAAGCCAGGGCTGCTTGTGCATCAGCAAATCCCACCCGGACAGGCAGGAGGGCAGCTGCGCCTCGGGCACCGTGGTGAGGCCGAAGCTTCCAGCTGCGTGCCCTGCACTCTCTGTTGATACAGTTCTGTTCCATTCACTGAACAAACATTTACCCAGAGCTCATTGCACACGGAGCACCGGGCCAGGCCCTGGGGGCCCCTCACTCCCGCCTCTTCCTCCCTCTCCCGTCTCTGCAGAGCTCCACTCCTGGCCACTCACATCAGCTCTGGTCAGGCAGAGTCCTTCTGTCTTGGGCTGGAAGGGTGGAGACAGAAGAGGAGAAGCAGGTGGCCATGCTGAGATGGCCCTGGAAGTGACCACCTGGGCAGGCGCAGTCGGAGGAGGCCAGAAACTCTGGGGCCTGGATGCCACTCAGTGGCCACAACCGCATGACTGGCCCCATGCTTACCAAGTATGTCCAGGCCGTGCGTGTGACACAAGGCCAGGTAGAGACCCGTGGGGCATCCTGAGTGTGTCTAGCTCAGAGTCCACACCCCTGTAACGGCTGGATGCAAACACATAACCCCACCCTCGATTGCAATGGATCAGGGGGTGTCATTACCCCATTTTGCAGATGGCACAGAGAGGTTTTGAAACCTGGCCACGGCCACACAGCGAGTGAGCAACAGAGGGGAGGTTTGATCCCCTCACGCCTGCATCATTGAGCACGTAGAGGGGCTGAGACTGTCACCCCACACCCCTGGATGGGGACACGGCGACCGGAGCTGGGCCCCGAGCTATCCACACTGGGGACAGGGGTGGAATTTCTGATACCCTCCCCCTGTCCTCACCAAGGCCATCGTCAAACCAACAAGAGAATGGGTCCATGGTCACCAGAAGTCAAGGGCAGTGCCCCGGGCCTTGGGGGGCAAGGTGGCCCCAGCCAAGGGAGGCCTAGACATGGCGACAGGACAAATGTCCTTCAGTTCTAATCAAGGGGTCCAGAGCTAGCTCATTTAGGGGGCCCCAGAAGCTAGCCCATTTGGGGGGGCCCTGAACTGGGCAACCTCCCGAGGCCCAATCTCGTCCACACTGACTCTATTTTCTTTGCCTTTTCTTTTGTGCTCACTTCCAATTTATCTGGCAGTGCTGGGAGTCACTTGCTAAGCCACCTCAAAGCCTTGGTGGAACAAGGCAGGGGTGAGAAGGTCCCTGCTGGCAGCAGGGACACACGGGGAGGCTGGCTTGGCCTCGGTCCCAGCCCACGTGTCCAGGAGAGGACTGGGACACTCTGAGACTGCACTGTCACCAGGCATGACTTTTCTGTTGCAGCCACAAGTCCTCAAGGCTGAACGTGTGCTCCATCCACCCCTCCCCAGCTCTGTGCCCACAGCTGTCCAACCGAGCACGTGTGTGTGTGCGCGCGCGCGCGTGGGCGCTCGAGCACACGCTGGGGGAGGAGGTGCCTTTGAAATTGTCTCACAGGAGCATGTGGCCTTGAGACACTGACCTCCAACTCAACCATCTCCAAGTGACTCCTTGTCGTTAAGATGAAAAGTGGACCCGGCCGTCTTATCCGTGTGCTGGGCTTGGTGCTCGGGCCTGTTCCCCTTGATCTCGCCAGATGAAAGCAGCCGTTTGACCCTGAGCCAGGAGGCAGGGGCCCTTTCTGCCCCGCTCGCCTCTCCAGGGAGCATCTGGAACCCAGAGCATCTCCCAGGGCCCCCTCCTGTTGCCTTCCCCACACAGGGTTGAGGGAGTGACTAAGGATGGAGTTGGGGGAGGAAACGGGCTTCCTCCGTTCCTACCCTCGTGCCATCCATCCTCCCCGACAGAGCACACTTTTCAGAATGTCTCCCCTGGTTAATTACCACCAGGTGTCTCCCCAATCGCCCGGCCTTCAGAGATGCTGATGTGACACCAACCCAGCCCTGACCACAGCCTCCAAAGACAGACCCATAGCTCACGTGACCAGCTCCCCATCTTCATTTGAGATACGGATCCAGTGGGGATGTCACCCCCAAACTGGATGTGCTGGGTGACGGGTTAACAAAGCTGTGGGGCAACTTATGGCGATGGATCCCTGGCCCTGGCGAGTCCGTGTGCACGTGCCCAGTCAAAGGGACCCCTGTGGCTTTCTGAGACTGTCCCTCTCCATGGGTGTCCCTCTCCATGGGAGCACGACACCAGCCGGACTTTTCTTCCTGGTTTCAGATGGCTGACCTTGCAGTCTGACGCTTGACCCCCGACACCACCAGGGCTCCTGTCTGGACTGAGGCTACCCACAGAGGTCAGCGGAGAGGGCCTCTGGCAGTGGAGAGGTTGAGGTTCTCTGAGGGACAGAGATGCTGCAGTCCACTTGCCACGGTGATTCTTACCTTGGGGACACGTGGGCAGCTCTCCTCAGTCGCTGAGGCTGGTCTGCGTGGGCTGAGCTGGCTGGTCTGGTGATCCTCAGTCTGGTGAGCGTCTGCCACGGGCTGGACCCACTGTGCAGCCCTGGGTCAGCTCCAGCAGACTGGGGTTGTCTTCTGCCTGTGATTGGCCTTTCTGTGCCCCAAATTGCTAGGGTGCACGAGTGTGGGCTCCTGTCTCAATCATGGCATCTCCACTTGAAAGAAGCACCCAGGGCACTCACCACTCTTCAGGTGACTTACCAGGGTTCTGCTTGAGATGCTAGTTCTGAAAAAGCCTCAATCCACTGATCCACCCATCCATTCAGCCACCCATCCACCCATCTACCCACGCATCCACGCATCCACTCATTTGTCTATGTACTTACCCACCCATCCATTCATTCTCCCATTTACCCATCTAGCTGCCCATCCAACACCCACCTTTCACCTACCCGTCCACCAATTTATCCACCCATCTGTACATCCATTCATCCACACACATCCCTTCATCCCTTCATTTACCCACCAATCCATCCATCCATCCATCCATCCATCTACCCATCTATTCACCCATCCACCCACCCACCCACTCACTTATTTCCCTCCTTATTCAGAAATCCACCCACTCATTCACCCATCTACTTAATGCCTCCACTCATCTACCCGCCCATCCACCCATCCATTCACCCACTCACGAATCCCTCCATCAACCCATGGCATCAACTGTGTGCCGGACACAGATCTAGGCACCACGAAGGAATGAACTAGTCTAGTTCTTACCGATAACCCATCAGGCAGGGAGGGTCTTCTATTTTTATTGAAGGGAACTTTACCCATCCTAAAATGAATCTTTTCGAAGGTGACTTCCAAGGTCAGTGTCATTTAGCGCATTCCTGGCCCTGTGGTTCTAGAATATTTTCATGACCCCTGAAAGAGAGCCCCCTATCCAGGAAATAACCACTCCTCGTTGATGGCTCCCAGCTCTTGGTAAGCATCCACCAGTCTGCTTCCTATCTCCATGGACTTGCTCTTTGCACCCTGCGTATAGATGGAATGCTACAGGATGTGGCCACTTGTGATTCACGCTTCTTTCCTATCGCTTATTCTGCGTTCTAGCATGGATCGGATCGTCTTTCTGTGTCACGCTCACATATGATTCTGTCATCTGGATAGACACGTCCTGTGGATCTGCTCAACAGTTGATGAGTTGCATTTTTTCCACCCTTTCATCACAAGCGCCCCTTTGGATGGCACGTAGAAGGACTGACTTAAGTACTGGACTTTGCCATTGCCATTCACAGATGAAGAAACGGGGGAGGCCCAAGCTCTCCCATAGGTTATATTGACCAAGTTACCCATTGAGTAGGGTTGAGTGGTGGCCCTCAACACGATGTCTTACCCGTGGTCACTGTGCATCAGAGGCCTTTGAGGTGTCATGGAATCCAAATCTCAAGATGCGGTAGCTATCCCGGATGGTCCAGGGGGATCCTAAATCCAATGAGAAGTGTATTTATAAAGCACACAGGGAGAGAGGGCTGGCGGGAGATGGAAGCAGAGAGTGAGGCCACGGACTAGCAAGTGCTCAGTCACCAGAAATGGCAAGAGACTAGGAGTCATTCTCCCTGACAGTCTCAGGGGAGGGCCAGTGAGAAGGTGTCTGCAGTGGGCCCAAACAACGGTCCTGCGGTGGGTGCAGGACCAGGCAGGGGCTGCTGTGTTGCACACAGGGCTGCTATGCATCAGAGCGCACTGAAAGGCACCTCACGATGACAGCAGCAAACACAGAACCTCTGGGTTCAGGGACTTGAGGCTTTCAGAACCGTGAGAGGGCCAGTGATGCTGGCCGTGAGCCCTCCAATTAGGGGGTCGTTCTTACAGCAGTTAGAGGACACGAGGGCATTTGCCTGAGGCCACAGGCCTGATCCAAGGTGGGAAAAGGATTTGAACTGAGATGGAGTTCTGAATGGGAGCACTTGACCATCCTGCCAGCTGCAGGCCACGTGGATGTGGGCGGGGGAGAAAGCACTGTCAGGACATGATCCAACACCATGAGAGTTGTGCAGCAGGGAAGGGAGGACACTGAGATGACTCCATCCATCCATCCATCCATCTATCCATCCGTCCATCCATCCGTCATCTGCCCACCTACCCACCCACTCCCCCCACCCATGCTCACATCTCCACCCACTCACTCACACCATCCATCCATCCGCCCACCCACCCACTCACCCACCCAGCATGCTTTTTGATCTGAAGATGGCTTTGGACACCTGTACATCAGGGGCCTGAGTGCCACTCTAGACCAAGTCCGCCCCCTGGGCCCTGCTGTGACCCTGTCAGTAGGACGGCCAGGTTAATGCCCTCTCCCCAGGCACCGCAAAAGCCCCTTCCAAGCTGTCAGCCCTGAAACTAAGACCTGTCAGGTTTTTCCTCTGGCAAATCCCCTAAGAATTGAGGGGGAAATCTAGCTGCCACACAATGTCACTGTTGATGGGTTTGATTTTTATTTTTCTTCTCATTCTCCTCCAGAAAGCCTTTCCAGCAGCGAACAAAGTGACATGCAAGTTAACCTAGGAGGAGGAAAAGACGCTGGGACACAGGAAAGGAGGCGAAGATGGGCCCGGGGGCCAGCATGAACCTGTGCAGACCCCAGGGGCGGGACCCAGGCCGGGTCCTGAGCTTCCTAGCAGCCAGAGGGAAGAAAGAGTCATGGACAGAGAGAGATGCAAGCAAAACAAAGCCCGTGGGGGATGGGAGTGAGGACTATGTCTCAAAGAAGGACAATGGAATGTAGGCAACACACTGTCTCACAGGAACAACTTGAGAAGCGGCCAAAGTCCCAGGCAAATGTTTTCTGTTTGTGCTTGGAGGTGGCCTTTGCAGAAGCTTGACATGCAGAATAACGTTGGTGAGCTTGAGCCCCTGGCTCTGCCTTGGAAATGGTCCAGCAGCTGCATCGTCATCGTCAAGGACCACACATCCATCCGGCTGAACCTGGCCGAGGTGGACAAGGTCAGCCTTCAGCGTATTGACCTGCGTTATCTGTGGGTCATTTGTAAGATGGCAAGTCAGAGGACCCTGCTCTTCCACTGCTGAAGGCTGACAGCATCGTCCTAAAAAAGTCCCGGCTGGAGACACTCATGAACACAGTGTATTTGTCATGAATAAACAATGAAACTACAAAAACATCATTTCGTAAACCAGAGGACTTCTACATGGTCACGGGAAGATTCTACTGTCTTCCAATTTCATCTTTTCATCCTCCTCCAATGTAAATGAAAGCCTCAGGTTGGACCCTTCTCTGTTGACTCTAGGTTGAGGGTGGGCAAGGGAGAGAAGCTTCTTTTCCTTTGTGGAAAAACTCCCTGTCTCCCACATGTTCTAATGATCATGGTGCTCCATTGCACCCACATATGGTCATCTGGTGACCGAGCGGGCTAGTTGGGAGTCCTTTGTCAGGGTCCATGGGCCCTCAGTAGAAGATAGGCTGTAGTACTCGGGGGTCATGAACTATGTTCACAACCAAAGCTAGAGGGCCTGTCCCAACTTTCATGACTTCATGAAGGTGACTTCTTCAAGATGGAATGGGGCCAATGTCCACAGAGAAGCAAGGTAGGCAGAGCTCAAAGACTAAGCAGATGAAGCTGGAGCCCAGTGACCTCCCTGTTGTCCTTGGTTCCAGGTATAGCCAAGGTCCTCCCTGGACCCTCCAGGTCAATGAGTCAGCTAAGTCCTAACCAAATACTCCTGCACGGCTCAGTATTTTCTGTACTGCCCTCAACTGCTTACTGAAAGGTTGGCGGCTCAAGTCCACCCAAAAGCGACTTGGAAGAAAGATCTGGTGATCTCCTTTTTAAAAACCAGCCATCGAAAAGTCTATGGATCACAGTTCTGCCCGGCACACATTTGGAGTCGCCATGAATTCATATCACCTCAACAATCATCGACTTTCTGGTTGGATGCTAAAAAGGATTCACCCGAACACACGATGTAATGGAAGAGGGTAGGAGACAGGCTCTGAAGAAGACCACCAAGGCCTCGTTCTCTTGCTTGAGTCATTGGTGGCCTTTGCACTGCTAGGGGCCATCAGTTCTGCTCCCAAGCCTGGGACCCAACAGCCCTCATTGACCTCTCTCCATGGACAGTGGGGCCAAGGGAAGTCTGAGTTGTCTAGTCCTGGCCTGGATAGTCAGTGTTGGCCTAATACTCCCTGCAGAAATGCTTGGGGGGTGGGGGTGGGAGTTATAGGAAAGAATAAGTCAGCTCTTGACCATGGGGCTCCAATCACCTCCGTGGAAATCCCAGAAGGATACCAGCACCACCACTTACTTCCCGCAAGGGGAGGCCCAGGCAGAGAACTATGCTGGGAACAAGAATGGGCTTCTATAGAAAACAGTATCTTCATCTGCATGCAAGGAAGGAGCCCAGCTAGAATTTTTTTTCTTCTTCTTCCACTCTTCAGTGTGAATTGGGTGGGAGTTCACATTTCAGATCATCAATTTTGTATTCAACAACTTCAACTACTTGTCAAACCTCCCAATGGCGTGTCCTGATCTCATCTTTGACTTCTCCTCTCCCTCCCTCCTGAGGAACATCATCTGTTATCTCCCCTTTCATTCAAGTTAATGCCCGCTTACCCTTCTCTTCGCCCAACTGCACCCGGCTAGCTTCTTGCCTTGCCTCGCCTCTCTCCCTTCTCCTCCCACCTGTTAAACATCACAGTCTTTCTCTTGGTATGAAGACCTTCGCCATAATTTTGCCTGCGTGACAGTGCCCTCATACAGGTTTTGCCCTTTTGTGATTGACTGATTTCACGCAGCACAAGGTTCCTCAGGTCCGCCCATGCCATTGGGGCGCTTTGTCGCTCGGCAATCATTCTTTAGCAATGTGCTGTATTCCATTGTGTGTATGCATCTCTGACTTATCCACGCTTCTGCCTAGGGGCATCTGGGTTGTTGCCATCTTTTTGCCAATGTAAGTAAACAGGGCTGCGGTGAGCATAGGTGTGCTGTAGCTTTGGGGCATGTCTGTCTCCAACTGAGGGATGGCTGGGTCACAGGGTACTTCTGTTCCCAGTTGTTTGAAGAAGCACCACCTCGCTTTCCACGGTGGTTGCACACGTTCACAGTCTCACCAGCAGGGCTTGAGGGTTCATATCTCCCCCTACCCTCTCCAGCATTTGCTGTTCTCTAATTTTATTGAACTTTGCTATCGATGGTCCTGTCAAGTGGCCTCTCCGTCTTGCTTTGATTTGCACCTGCTGGGCAATCACAGTCGCATGCGGTTGTTGCCCACCTGAACGTCTGCTTGAGAGAACGGTCTTCTCCTGTCCTCGACTTCATCTTCCATTGGATTATTGGTCATTTCCGTGCCAAGCAGTTGCAGTGTTTATAGGTGTTAGAGAGGAGGTCCTTTGTCCAATGTATCATTGGCAACATTTCTCTCCGTTTACTATTTCGAGGCCGTCGGTGATGCCCATAAATGCCTTCTTTTCACCAGCCCACAGTCACCTGTCATGTCTTCCTCGGTGCATGCTTTCCATTCAGTCTGATAGTGTGTTCCTGGCCTGTATTAGCACCCTCAGGTGTGTTCTTTATTATATTTTTCATCGTGTGTGTAATTTTTTTTCATCGATGACCTTTATAGTTCTAGCATAGTTGATATATAGGCCTTTAATCCATCTTGAATTTGTTTTTATATATGAGATGAAGTGCAGGGCCTGTTTCATTCTTTTGGCAAATGGAAACCCAATTTTGCCTGCACCGTTTACCCAACAGACCATCTCTCCCCAATTCACGTGTGCATGCATGTGCACATGTGTGTGTACATGCCCTTTGTCTACAATGGGCTGCCTGCAGGCAGATGGATTGCTCTCCGAGTTCTTGGTTCTGCCCCATTGGTCTGTAAGCGATTATTGTTCCCGTGTGAAGGTGCACGGATGGCTATGGCTGTACAATAGGTGTTTGGGTGGGGAAAGTGAGCAACTTTCTCATTTTTCTTCTTCTTGAGTGGTGTTTTGGTCATCTTGGGTCTCTTCCTCCCCCATAAGAAGGTGGTGACCAACTTTTCCATTCCTCTGATGATTGATGCTGGGTTACGGGTCAGATTGGCGTTATCTTGCTAGAATACTGGGGGTAGTATTGACATTTTCACAGTGGTAAGCCTTCCTGTGCACAAACACGAAGCGTTCATTCATTTCCGTAGGTTTCTCGTCAAAGTGTTTTGTAGTCTTCTTTGTACAGTCCTTCACTTCTCTAGTTAGGCCTATCCTAAGTATGCCATCTTTTGTGTGGCTCTTGTAAATGGTAATATGTGATTGCTTTCCTTGGTGTCTAGTTGATTTTTCTTTTTTTCTTTTTTTTTCTTTCTTTTTTTTTGGGGGGGGGAGGGCATCTCCGCTGTCCGACGGTGGGAGTAGGAGGCCCAGCCCCACTGCTGGAATTGAACCTCCGTCCCAGTGGGCCGCAGTCCCGCACACAACCACTACCCCACCGGGGCTCAGCCCTAGTTGATTTTTCTGTTGATCTCGTGCCCCCCCCTTTTAAAAAATTGTATGCCCTTCTAAACTGTCAAATCTTTCTGTCGTTTCCCATTGTTTTCTTGTGAAGTCTTCGAGGCTTTCTAAGTGTGGAGTGATAGCCACCGCAAATCAAGAGACTCTCACTTCCTCTTTGCCAATACTCCAGTTGGATTTATTTTTGTTGTCTAATAGCTCTGGCAAGGACTACCAGTGAAATAGTGAATAAGAGTTGTGATAAAGAGCGTCCTTGTCTAGTTCTTACTCCCAGGAGGAATGCTTTCAATTTTTCCCCATTGAGCAAGGTTCTGGCTGTTGGTTCAGCATCTCTGGCCTGCATTAGGGTAAGAATTTTTTTCTCTGTTCGTGTCTTGCTGAGCGTCTTTGATGGGGACTGAGGGTTGGGCTTTGTCAAAAAGCCTCTCCCGCATCCACTGAGGTGATCGCACAAGTGCTTCCCCGGTTTTATTTATGCCATGAATTACATCGGTGGTGTTTCTAATGTTGAGCCATCCTTGGCTACTTGGATCACACTTGACCATGATGAATTATCTTAAAAATATTCTGTTGCACTTGATTGGCTAAGATGTTTTGAAAATTTTTTTGCATCTATGCTCGTAAGGGCTATTGGTCTAGAATCTTCTATTCTCACGGTCTGTCTGGTTGGGGCACCAGGACTTACCGATTTCACAAATGCACTGAAGCGTTTGCTATCCTTTTCTAAAGTCTGGATTTGT
The DNA here is from genome assembly GCA_004026705.1 of Nesogale talazaci. Lineage (NCBI taxonomy): Eukaryota > Metazoa > Chordata > Mammalia > Afrosoricida > Tenrecidae > Nesogale > Nesogale talazaci. The sequence continues at coordinate 21,736 of PVJH01021678.1, forward strand.
TTGTGTCGCTTCGGTAGCAGCAACTGGCCTCAGAATTCTTGGTAGCATTCCCCGGTGAAGCCATCTAGACCCGGCCTTTTTGCTGTGGTTGGGCATTTTTGTTGTTGTTTGTTTGTCTAAATGGAACCTGACCTTTTTATTCTTCTTTTATGGGTCTGCTAAGTTTTTCTGCATCCATCTGTGCTAATTTAGGTAGACGGTGTACTGCCAGCAGTTTGCTCACTTCACCTAAGTTTCCCGTGTGTTGCAGCTGGGTCATTTATCGTACTGTGTTACTATCTTTTTTATTCCAGTTGGTTCTGCTCTCCTGTCATCCCCTTCATTTCCAATTCTTAATATTCTCATCTCCTTTTTCCTTTTTTATTATTTATCTTTGCCTCTTCTTTTTGTTAAGTTTGCCAGTTTCTTGTCAATTTTGTTACTCCTTTCAAGGAACAAAATTTTGTCTTGATCTTTTTCTTTTGTTTTTCTGATTCATTTATTTCCCGTGTTTATTATTTCTGTTCTTCGGGCGACTAAAAAGTTTATTGTGCTCTTGTTCTAATTGTTGGAAATGTTTGGGAAAGGTGTTGGTTTGGGCTTTCTCTTCTTTTTTGATGTATGTGTTTATTGCTATAAATTACCCTCTGAGAAGGGCTTTTGCTGGGTCCCCAAGGGTTTGGGTCCATTATAATTTTGATCATGTTGATTTCAAGGGATTTTAAGTGTTCTCTCCTGATTTCTTCGGTTACTAGGTGGTTTTTATGCCAGGTGGTTTAGTTTTTTTCCCCTTTGATCTTTCTATTGTTGGTTTTATAGCACTCTGGCCTGAAAGAATGAGTTATGATGATGTTTTCTAGTCTTGATGTGGGGGACGCGCTCACCTGTTCTGAAGGAGCTGCAGCCAGAAGCGTCCTTTGAAGAAAGGATGATGAGATGTCTCATGTCCTTTGGATGTGTGGTCCGGAGAGACCAGTCCCTGGAAAGGGGTCTTCTGCTTGGTAGAGTGGATCAGTTAAGAAGAGGAAGACTCTGGATGACGTGGAAAGCCACCGTAGCTACACCCACAGGCTCAGACACCACGCCTGTCCAGTGGCCGCGGGACTGGGCAGTGTCTCATTATGTATCGCATGGGATCCTGATGCGTTGAACCGGGCTTGATCGCTCCTCCTCACGGCACCTTTGGCTTGGCTTGTGCCCGCTGTCCTCACTTCTGGCCCCGAGGCAGGGCTTCCCAGCTTTGCTGCGATCTATAGTGAGGACCAGAAAATGGGACTGCCCTGTGCATTGTGAGATGTTTACCAATTTCCTTGGCTTCTCCTCATTGGATGCCAAGGGCACCCTCCCAGTTGCGGCAAACTCAAATGGCCCCAGGCCTTGCCAAATGCCCCCCTGGGGAGGGCAAGTGGGCAACCTCTCCCCCTGATCTCCCCCCACCCCACCCCCCTAGTTGAGAGTCGCTGTCTCCCTCAGCTCTGGGCTGTTCAAGCTTCAGAGACCAGATGGGAAGACCAGGGGAAGGCTGAGGAGAAAGAGGTTAAAGTGTGACTTTTGAGTTTCTCCATTGGCTTTGGGATTTCACGAGCGGGGAGAGAGGGGGAGTCGGGGCAGGGGAGCAGAGCAGGCACGGTGGACAGGTTTCAGCGGAGCTTCTGGACTATGGCAGGCAAGGAAGAAAGGCCTGGTATACTTTGGCTGACCAGCTAACAACCCCCGCTGGATCACAGCGCTCCAAACCACAGCCAGGCATGTGGCCGGGCCGGACCGAGCTCTGACATCCTCCCGTGACAGCTGCAAGAGTCCCGGGGCCACAGGAGGAAGAAGGTGAGGGTGCTGAGAGCAGCCTTCCCATCTTGGGGCAGGGTGCACAGGAGGGGTGGGCCTGGAGGCAGGGTTTAACGTCTTGCTTGCCCGAGCTGGTGGCTCCAGCCCCATCACACTGGGCCTCCATGTTCTCCACCATGGAGCGTGACCACAATATTTTCAGCCTGGAAATATTTGCAGGATGGGAGTTCCCCCACACCTACACGGCCCATAAAATAATTTCCATAAAGCAGCCCTGGAACGCCACGCTCAGAACACTGAGCGCCTGTGTAACTCCACGGTCAGCACGGTCCAACAAGGAGGCTGCTGTGCAGGCCCGGCCGGCTGGCCGCTACGGCCTGTGGTTTCTCCATCCATCTGCAGCCCACTGCCCGGTGGTGGTCGGCAGGACCAGGGGTTCTGATACAGAAGGCTACTTGTCTGTGCGCTGGCCGTGGCTGGGCCTCAATGGCTCTCTGAGCATGTGGCTCTGACTCGGCTGGCCAAGCCCTGTGCCTCTTCATCGTCCTGGATGGACCAGGGGTCTGAGCCCCAGAGGGCACGGCCGGGAGACAGGCCATGGCACATGCTCCTGGTTTCCATGGCTCAGTCCAGTCCTTGGCATGATGCTACTTGCTTCTGTGGTGGGAGCCGAGAGGCCAGGATGGGCACCTCCATCCCCTTCCTTGGTGTGACGGAAGGGAAGATGGGAGAAGGATGAAGTCTCCCCACGCACTGCCTGGCATGTCCTGGAACTCATTCCCATGTGACCTTCTCCTCCTCGGACACTACCAGTGTCACCATCAGTGTTTGCGCAGTGGCCATCATGGCTCCATGTATGTACGACAGAAGGAGAGGCTACAGGCCCACTGGTGTACTGCTGCCCATCGCTGCAGCCACTGTGCGCTCTGAGTGAGGGCCTTCCAGGCTGGCCGCACAGGCACACACACACACACTCCCACAGTCTCACACACTTACCCCCCCACCCTACACACACACAAACGCACACACTCCTGTACACACATTCATACACAGTCTCACAGACTCACACACACACTCCCATACACACATTCAAACTCACACAATCATACACACACTCACACACTCCAGTATACGTTCATACTCATACAATCACACACACTCCCATACACACACTCCCCTATACACGTTCACACTCAGCCTCACACACTCCACACACACTCCTACACTCCCATACACATATTCACACTTAGAGTCTCTCTCACACATACACACTCCCATACACATATTCATGCTCACATATTCTCACACATACACACACACTCCCATGCACACATTCACACTTACACAATCACACACTCACACACTCCCATACACACATTCACACTCACATACTCATACACTTACACAGGCACACACACTCAAAATCAAAATCTCCCATGTACACATTCACACTCATACAGTCACACACACCCTCCCATACACACCCTCACACACATACACACTCAAATGCACTTTAATACTCACACATACACACACTCATACTCACACACATGCTTTCTCACACTCACATGATACAGCAACATACACACCCCCCACACACAATTTCCCACACTCATACAACTCTCACACTCACAGTACACACATTCTTCACTGGCATACACTCCTCTCACACTCACATGCTCTCCACACACATGCTCACACTCATACACACGTACACTGTCACACTTGTACACATACATCCCAGCATTTATCACTCACACACGTGCACTCACACACAATCAGTACACTCTTCACAGTCACATAGGTGAACTCTTGCACACTCTCACACACACACACACTCATCCCTTGATAGTCACACTCACACACTCCCGTCTGGGCCACAACAACATGACAGCTCAAGAGGCGGCAACTGATTTTTACTTTTTTTGTTGTTTTCTAAAATAAGGAGCCCTGAAAGCTGGTTTTTTGTTTTTTTTTGCCTTCAAACTAAACCCACTCCCAGGACTCAACTTTCAGCCAAACCCATGGGGCCCAGAGGGAGAGAACCAGGGAGGCAGGGGTCCCTGAGAACCATGGTCTGAGATCAAAGGGCAGCGCTTGCCCAGAGACACGCTGGCTGGCTTGGAGGGAGGCAGGCTCTGAGGGAGGCAGGAAGTGTGAGGCAGGGTGGGAGTCCACACAGGGAGGGGGAGCGCCCTGGGACGTGGGCGGGGGTGGGGGGGGGAACCTGCCATCCATGCCTCAAATCCAAACCCGATCTGCCCTGTAAACTTTCCCTCGCACAGCCATAAATCTCCCCCAGATCTCGGTCTGCGATCTGGGGCCCGGTGGCGCACTGGTTGGGGGGTTGGCTGTTCCCCAGAAGGTCAGTCTCCGTTCAAACCCCGCAGTCCCTCTGTGGGAGAAGGATGTGGCAGACCGTTTCCGGCGTGATTTACAGCCTGGGACCCCCGGGGGCCAGTTGAGCCCCATCCTGCTGGGAAACAGCCTGAAGCGGGAAATCGGGAGAGACTGTAAGGCCGGAGGAGACCTGGGATGGAAGGTCCCTCAGAAGACTGACCGAGGAGACAGTCTTGTATCTTCAATGCCCCCACCCCCGCCCCCCATGGTGACAGACGCCCCCTGTGTGAACTCTGGAGGGACAGCAGGGAGCTCACCCCTGTGGAAATGGTATAAACAAGTCAGGCGGCACTTCTGGGGGAGAAGGGGCCCAGAACAAGACTGCGGGAGGAGGCCTCTGTTCCCACCACCAGAGAAAAGACTGGAGGGGAAGAGCTCCCTTGGCAAACCTCAGAGACCCCTCCCCTCTTCGTTCTCAGCCTTTCCCTCCAGCCTCTCTTTGTGAAGTATACGTGGCTTTCAGAAACACCAGCCAGCTCTGAGGACGTTCCTTGTTTAAAGATTCTATCCGCTTTGAAGAAGATTCTACCCACCTGCCCCCCAAGAGACAACCTCACCTTAAAGACAAGCTTCCTGGAAGCTGTCTCTATCCTGCCCCCAAAGTAGCTTGAGACAGGGAACTTCAGGGCCAGAGGAATGACCCCCATCTCTACACACACACACACACACACACACCCCTGCACAGTCCCCGAGGGCCAGGGGTACCCCCAACACCAAGTAGGTGTTAGAAAGGGGGTGCTCCGACAGTCTCTCTTCTCTGGGCCCTCACCTGGGGCACCTGGCTCCCAGTTGCCCTCGGAGGTGAGAGCGGGCGTCAGTTACTGGCCAAGGCCTCTGGGTGGCTCCACCTGCCCTAGACTGGCAGGCTGTCCCCGCCCTGCCTGTCGCAGGCCCCCTCCTGGCGGGACTGTCCTTGTCCCCAGTGGGCAGTGCTGGAGCCTGTTGAGCCAGGGCTGAAGGAGCCAGGCATTATCTGCTGGCTTCATCTTGACCTTCTGGTTCAAGGGTGCCTGGGAACCTAGAAGCCCCCCTCCGCGTTTCTGTGGGAGAAAGAGGAGGCTGTCTGCTCTTGCCAAGATTTACTGCCTTCTCAGAAACCCAGGGGGGCGATTGTACCCTGTCCTGCGGGATCGCTGTGCGTCGGCGTGGGCCCGTGTGCGGTGGCTTGTCTGGGTTCCTCTGTGTGGGGAACAGAGAGTTGGGCTGGAAACAAGCCTCTTGTGTGCAGAGAAGGAGCTCAAAGATCCGGGGGTCTGGGGGATCAGGGTCAAGTGGGGGGCAGCCTAAAAACCTGCACGTAGGGAGGGGACCCAAGGCCCCTGTCAGAAACCCTCCCTCCCCCCCCACACCCCCGTGTTCTGGGTCCCACCCAAGCCCCTGGCCGGCTGTAGCCTGGGCCTCCTTGCTCCGCCTCCAGCCATGCAGGCTCCCACCCTTCTCTGTGCAACGTGGCGCGCCCTCCGTGCGCCCCTCCAGCGGGTGGCCCAGCCTTGGGCGCCGTGACGCCGGGCTGTTCAGCCGATGAGGGGATGTTTTATCGCCCTGGACCCGGTCTGGGTTTCGTCTTCCCCAGCTGTCCAGAGTTCGCTCCCTGGGGTGGTGAGAAGGCCCGGCACCTGGCGAAGCCTGTGGAGAAAACACATCTGCAGCCTGTGCTGCAGGCAGAGAGCCACGGCCATGGGAGCCTGGCAGAGGGGGCGCTGGGGGTGGGGGGCAGCTCCCGCTGGTCCAGCAGCTCCCACCCCACTGTGACCACTGCCACTGGTTCAGAGCAGGGGACAAAGACCCCGCTTGATCTCAGAGGCACCCCTGCAGAGCCTGATGGCAGTTAAATGGGGTCTGCAAGCCTGGAGGGGGGGCGGGGTGCCTCTGGCCCTCTGGGTCAGCACACCACGGCCCATGGGGATGGGCGGATGGCCCGCCAACGCCCCCTGATTTCCCGCCATCTTGACACTCCATCAGTGTGCTGTGGAGCTCTGTTTCCAAAGTGTGTTATGGCCGGGCCCCATGATCCTGGGGGTTGCGGCCTGACTGTGGCAATGTGAAAGACGGCCTGCTGGGGGGCTGGAAGAGACCGAGCCCACGGTCACTGGACTCCCACGAGGGACCCCAGTGCCCTCATCAGGTCCCCCTCACCAGTCGTTATTGATATCGAGCTCCCCCACCCCTTTTGCCTTCTGAACCCACAGAACATTCTTTGAGGGGGTCTACCTAGTTACTAGGTCCTAGTAGGGAGAGTGGGAGATGGGCCAGCTCAGGTGGCCCCTGGGGGGCTGAAACAATGGGCCAGCAGCAAGGCTTCCTCCTGTGAGTGGAACAACAGACCAGACTCACAGGAAGGGGCCCTGCCTGGGAGGACAATGTGTCCCTCTCTTCCTGAAGCAGCCCCCTCCTCCTTCTTCCTAATCTTCCTCCGCCATCGCCTGCCCACCGGCAGGGGGCGCAGCAGGCTCGAGAGCCAGGGTGGAGGCCATGCGGGCAGTTGGGCAACTCTTGGGGGGTGGGGTGGGGCGGAGAGCACTGGGGCCAGGGCATGCTCTGTGTGCAGGGAGGGAATGTGGAGACTTCTGGAACCTTCCAGGCCCCGCCATCTCCCGGATCCCCACCACCCCACCAAGCATCCTTGAATGTCTTCCAAATGCAGACATTCTCCCTTCCATGGGTGGGGAGGAGCACAGAGGGGCCCAGGCTCTCCCTGCTGCTGCTGCTGCTCCTCCCCTGGCCCCCGGCCCCCGCCTAGGGCCTCCCGCTTCCTCACTCCCTCCACCCTGCACCGCCAGCGTGGCAGCCCGGTTTGCTCAAACCCTGCTCTGAGTCTGCCGATTCAGCGATTCAGCGTCTGTCCCAGGAGCCCCCCAGGGCCCTGCCTCTGAGCCTGGCATCCTGAACCCTGAGCTGGGCAGCCCCTTGGGTCCTCAGCCCCAGGGACAGCTGCTCCCCTCACTCTGCTGGCTGCCTGCGGGGCTCCCAGAATAGCCGTGATGTCTGAACTCCAGTTTGCCTGTCCTGCTGCCCAGAGGTCTCCCCCTCCCCTGCATTTGGCAAACTCATTTGAACCCTCCAAGACCCATTCCCAAGGTCACTCATCCTGGGAAGCTTTCCAGGTCTCTGGGGCCCTGTGTAGGGCCTCAGTGCTCCTTCAGCAAGGTTTGGGGGAGAGACTCATACCCGCTGCACTCGGGGGGTCCCCCAATGTCTGTTACTGGGTGGAAAGCGGGCTGGGGGGACAGGGGACCTAGGAGTTTGGCCCTTCAGTCCTTCTCCGTAGCACAGGCCCGAGTGAGGCTCTACCACCTCTCCAAAATCAGGGTGCTGCATGCCCCTCAGAATCAAGGCACTCAGGTCTCCCAGCCCAGGGCACCCCTAAAATAACACGGGGATGGGGGAGATCTCAGAGATGTAGAAGGGGAGTCCCCGGCCCCTCCCATCTGTCTGTCTGTCCGTCCTGGGAGGGCCATGGAGAAAGGCCTGGTGGTCCTCTAAGCTGGGCTAGTCCAGATGAAGGAGGGGCTGGTGTTCTGGGCAGTGACAGTGCTCACGAGTACTCCAGGCAGGGGCAGCAGTGGCACTCAGGGGCATGCAGGGACCTGAGGGTGGTCAAATAGGTGGGGAGGGGGAGGTGGGGAGGTGGGGAGGGGAGGCAGGGGTGTTGCAGGAAGAGCAGGGTCCCCATCCTGGTTTATGGGGTCCATGTTGGGAGCCAAGACTGACAAAGATGTCACATTAAGGTGTCTGAGAGGTATGTGCGGCAGGGGAAAGAACATGGGGCTGGGCTACGGCCCAGTATCTGACCAGTCCCGTCCTGGGCCCATTGGGCTGTGGATGGCACCGGCCCCTCCCCTGCTCTTGGGCCGCCCACGGCAGGGGCAGTGTGCAGGAACGTAGCAGCATCTGGGGCTCTTGTCACTTGTTCTGCAGTCACGGTCTTCAGACTTGCTAATTAGCCCTCACTCTCCACCCCAATGAGCCTGTCCCGATTACACGCTCGCCTTCCGTGCTCAGCTGGGGGGGTGGTGGGAGGGGGTGTGTGGGGGGGGTGTACTTCCACAGCTCCTTCTCCGGAGAAAAAGGCACCCACAGATGTTCTCACAGACCAGGGGCCAGGGAACAGAATACACATTACGCCCCCCTGTTTGCAAACCTCACCCTGCCAGCTTCTGTCTCCCCAAACAAGCTAGGCAGCCAGGGCAGCAGACAGCTGCGGGCCTAGGAACAGTGGGCCTAGGGCACCCTGGGCATGTGCAGGCCTGACCCTGGACTCCTCAGCCAGGAAGTCCTACTCCGGGGGCCCTGTGGGGTTGGAGGACCATTACCCCCAATATCAGAGGCATATTCCTAATGCCGGGAAACCCACAGAATACTTGATGATAAACCCAGATCACCCTTCAGACCCTGCCCCACGGCCTCTCCAGAATCCCTGAGGGAGGTAGTCTTCCACTTGGGGCTCTTCACCCTCTCTAGCAGGCCCTGTGGAGTTGAAAGCTCTCAGGTCTCCCAAGATGCCAGCCCCTGACTTTAGAGCTGGGGCATCCTGGGGTGGGAAGAGGCTCTTTGAGTGCTGAGAGTTCACAGCTGGGCTGGGAGGGAGGGAGGGGTGCGTGGCTTCCTAGACTTCCTGTGAAAGTGGCCTGTTCCTCCCAGAGACCCAAACTCACTGCCCTCCGTTGATTTAACTCGCAGTGAGACTGTAATGCCAGAGGAGTAGACAGCCCAGTCTTTCCCCGGGAGGAATAGATGGTGGTTTCCAACTGCTGATCTGCTGGCAGTCAAAGACATAACGACTAGGGAGAGCTGTTTATAGATCACTCACTGTGAGGCCCTGAGGGACATGCTGCAGCTCACTGAAGGTCCCTCCTCCCCAACACCTGCAGAGAGAGGAGTCCTGTCCCAGCTCCTAAGGGACCACTATTGGTCTCTCCCTATGCAGAGGAAAGACACACAGGGAAAGATGTGGCCAGTGGACTAAGGGACCACAAGACTATCCGAGTCCACAATTCTGAGACCAGAAGAACTAGATGGTGCCGCCCAGCTATCTGGCTGACTGCCCAGAAAGACTGGAGAGAGTGGGAGGAAAAGCTAGAACAAAACTCAGATCACAAAAATGACCAGGCTTGCTGGTGGAGCCCTGACACTCTGGTCCATTATCGACCGTTCCGGTCTGGAAATGAACTCACTTAACACCCCCCTGCACCCCCCCTCCCACGCTCGATTTCAGGCAAACAACAGATGTTCAAGATAACACCAGACAGGTATGCACACACACCCGAGAATCATCCACCAAAGCGCCTCTGTACACTCCACGATCCCTCCCCTCCCCAGCATCTACCCAAGGACAAAGTTCAGAGGGTTAGGGGAGGGGGCGTGGGGGTGGCTACGGGATGCACCGGGCAGAAGTGGGAGGAGGGATGGCCTGTAGAGGGGAACGTGATAATGAGGTGAGTCAGATGGGGCCCGAAACCACTCTGCTCCACGATCCTGCACTCAGTTCGTAGCAAAAGACCATGCAGCCGTGGCATATGCCCCCCAGTGTGGGCCACCGGAGTAGGCGGAGAGGACACCCATCACTATGTCCCCTCCCTGGCCCCAGTTGCATATGGAGGTGTGGGCGCTCGGTGGAGGAGGTAACCCTCAACATGGGGTGGAGGCAGCCCCAGCGGAAGACCGGCAGGGCCGGGGAACATCTGGCTGTCCCAGGCACTGTCCTGCTCAGGGAAAGTTGCTAAGACCGTGGAGGTCAGGAGGCAACTGTTGCAGGTGATGGGCAGCCAGTGTCTGGGCCCAAGGAAGCACCCTGTGAATGCAGCCCCTGCGCCCCTAGACAAGCCCTTTACCTGGGCCCCAGATGGGGACACAGATGGGGACCACAAGAGGACACAAGAGGTCCACAGATGGGGACCACAAGCACCCCCTCTTGCTCTCTTTAAGACAGCAGTTCCAACTCATGGGGACCCCCTGGGGGCCAAGAAGGGCCTTCTCACCGGTATCTCAGAATGGGGGTGCCAGAGCATTCTTCCAAGGAGCCTCTGGGTTTATTTGAACTACCAACCTCCAGTTCACAGTTGAGCCACTGCTCATCTGCCCTGACACGGAGGCTCAGTTACTGTCCCAGGATGAGCTGCAGCCCCAGAGATCAGGGCCCAGAGGGAATCAGAGGGTCTGCAGAGAACCTGCCGGGTGGATGTCCATTCACAGAGTTGTTCAACAACGCCCCCTCCCCCCCCCCCCCAGGCCCCACCTAGGTGGCCGTGGCTGAGAGGAAGGTGAGCTGCCAGCCTTGGAGTCGGGAGCAGCCTCGCTGCCAGGCCCCCTCTCACCCGCCCCACGGGGTGAGACTGGCTGCTGGCGCTTGAGGCAGAGCAAGACGAGTCCTGGGTTAGAGGAGCAAATCGGATCGATGTGAAACCACTTTGGAAGTGACAAGTGCAATTAGCCTGCCCGGGAGGCGGTGGCTTCCTGCGCTAGCCAGGTAGCGGCTCCGTGGGCTGAGGCGTGCCCACGAGGCCCGGGACACGCCGCCGCCGCTCTTGGGGGCGACTCAGACACACGCTGGCTCGCAGGCGATTCGATTACGGCCCCTGTCGTGTTCGGGGAGGTGTCAGTTCAAATCCTCATCTCTGCAGCAGACCTGGTGCCTGCGGAGAGGAGGCCTATTCTTCTCATTTAATTAATCCATTAGCCACGCCGGGTGTCTGCAGCCGCTCAACCCAGGAGCATTCTGGAGTCTCTCAGCTTTGACTGGAGACCCCACACAAGAACACCCTCCTCCCCAACCCGCCCCCCACTGCACCCTACACCGGCCCCCCACCCTCCTTCACAAGCACTCTTGGAGGTGCACCTCGGACTCTGAACATCCCATAACCCCTCCCTGTAGTCCAGCTTCTGCCCGGGGGCACCCATTTTGCCAGCCACTTCCAGAGGCCCGGTGCCGCGGAGGTGGAGTGCTCGACGGCGCTCTCCTAAGCTCGGCGTTTCTTGCTCGCCAGTTCTCCGTGGGAGAAGGACGTGGCCGCTGGCGTGTTCCCCGGAGCCCCACAGTCTGGGGACGCTGCGGGGTGCCTCTCTCTCCCCAGCTCTCCTGGGTGGTGGGTCGGGACGCACTGGGCGGCCTGCGATGATCGCCCTCCAACACCAGGAGCCATGGCCACGGCCCTCCTCCCTCTTTCCTGGGTTTATCCAGATGGGACTTTTCAGACGGTTTCTGGGTGCCAGGGGAACAGGTGGGGGTGTGGGGGCTGAGAGAGAGGGCAGTGGCCTCCCCAGGTCCTCCCTGTCTTCTGGGCCATCTCGCCTCTCCTTGATTCTCACACGGTTAATGCGGCTGCACCACCGGGTCGCCTGCCCATCGGATTTCTTGGCTCCCCTTCGCCTGGGGCCACCCCTTCCAACACTTCCTGGGGCGGTGATCCCCAGCCCCAAGCTCCATCCTGGGGTCCTGCCACCGTCCTTGTCCCTCAGACTCAGCACCCTTATACAAAGTGTCCTCTCCCCCCACAGACGCCCCACTCTGCAGCCTGCATGGGCATCTCCTTGGGCCCTACCAACGCATGAAGCGGCGGCTAAAAAAGGAAGGCTGCGGAAGAGATAGACGGAATAGACGGACATGACAGGCCTCAGCGTGACAGCCTGCCGCAGGGTGGAGCAGGGCTTGGGGGTGCTTCTCTCGGTTGTACCCCGGGTTGCCGAGGGTCAGAACTCTAGGGCACCTCATACCAGTGATGACAGCAACATGAGGACCTGCCATCTTTATGCAAAGAAACCCTGTCGTTGCCACGCCCAGCCCAGCACTCCCCTGCTAAGGGAACTGTCTGTGGGACCCAATGCCAAGCGCTCAGCTGGAGAAAAAGTCTGGCTCACTGCTCCCCTAAAGGAGACCTGGGACTGCCACTTCATCTGGTGTCAGTTTGAGGATTAAGAGTGCAGGGGTGGAGTCTAGCCTGTCGATCTGGAAGTAGCCAATGAGATCTCTGTATGGGCATGGCCTTCTCTCTGAGAATTATGGAAAATTCACCGGTATTTCCCCCGTGGAGGTGAGAGACTCACTGCTCAGTCCCTTGGGGACATTCTACTGACAAGACACAAGGCTGACTCCCTGTGAGACATCTCAGAGAAGAAGCCACATGGGCTTACCCTGATGGAATCAGACCACTGAAGCAGGAAAAGCCACACGGAGAGTTCTGCCAGTGCTGAGGTGCTTGAGAAGCCACAGAGAGGCCCCTGCCAGTGCTGAGATGCTTCTACCACCACTGGATACACAAGACTCTGCACCCTCTGGCCTGTGATTGTCCTGGCATCATTGCATGTGCTTTGTGAGTCTGAAGAGGACTTATGGAGTGGTATCAGACCTCTGGGCTAATTTTGGACTTAAGACCTTGGACTGGACTGGGCTGGGATGTTTTATTAATGTACAGTTGGTCTTGTCTATAAAATTCTTTCTTATACACACATGAGTGTTTAGGAATTTGCTTTTCTAGTCTACCCGGACTGACATAAGACCCCATGGGGCAGCCTGACTGGCTCAAGTGGGAATCAGCTCAGAGACACAAAGACCTCAGGCCTTTCTCCCCCAGAGCCTCCTTGGGCTGCGCCTGATGTGCTGGCCCTCGTGGGTCACCAGCCAATCACTGACCATCGTGCCACCAAGACTGCTTAGCACGTGCTGGCTTCTTACCCCACAGCTGCCGCCAGGATTTCATCCCACATGGCCCTAGGCCACCCCTGGGCAGCACCAGGGACTGGCTTTGAGGAGATTTGAGCAGCCCAGAGCACCTTGACTCTGAAAAGACGCCAAGTCCTGATGACATCTTACAACCTGGTGGGACCTCGGAGACTCCGTACCAAGGGGACTGAAGACAAGGGGGTGAAGGCTGTCAGGTCTGTCGGAAATCACAGGAGGAGGCAAAGGCATGGAAAATGGAGCACGGGGTGGGGAGGAGGGGGTCCGCCAGCAGGGGGCCGGGGGCTCCATTCCTGGGAAATAATCGGGCACCAGCTAGAGAAGCTGGTTGTAGGACGGGACCAAGGAGCGAGAAGATCCTTCACACTCGGACAGAGGCAGGGAAGCCGGCAGTCATCGAGTGAGAGCCCCGGGGCGGTCAGAGTGGAAGTGGACTCTTCTGTAGGGTTCCGGACGGCTGACATTTTGGAAGTCAGTCACCAGTCTTCCTTCCAAAGCACCTCTTGGTAGATGTGAACTGCCAACGCTGTTTTGGTTCGCAGCCAAGTTTGGGAATCGTCTGCCCTGGGCTGGAAGCACGAGGCTCACTGGATCGGTTCTTGACAGCTACTGGCCACAAGTCACTGCCGCCCCGCCTTGTACAGACTGTCAGCTGGAGGTGGCCCACAATTCTGCGCCTGCTCCCCAAACGGCCCCTCAGGCCCCATCCTCCTCAGCCGTCAGCTGGCTGGCTCCAGCCAGGGTGGGTTCTCTGCTTTTAAGGCAGGATGGCAAGACTTTGACTCATCCTGTGGACGCGTTGTCAGGAGGGACCAGTGCTGAGGGGCAAAGGACACAGTGGTTGGCAAAAAAGGGGCAGCGACAAAGAGGGGAGGCCTTGAGGAGATGGATTGTCAGCGGCTGCCACAATGGGCTCAGAATAGCCACCATTGTGAGGAGGTGGCTATTGTCTTGTTCCGTTACACATGAGGACCCCTCAGTGGCCCTTAACAACAGCAGTGCATGGGACAGGGAGTGATCCACCTTGCATGATCTAGAATCATCTCCCTACACTATAGTCTGAGTGAGTGTGAGCCCTTGATGACCCCCGACTGCTGACTCTCAGGCGGGAGGGTCGAGTCCCAGCAGCAGTATCTCCGAAGACAGACCTGGTGGGTGATTTCTGCCCAAATCAGCCACGGAAACCCCCAGGAGCCCAGTTCTACCCTGACACACAGGGTGGGCTTGATCACAGCTGGCTATGTCTGAATCTCGTCTGCCGACATTCCCTGTGACATGCCTGCCTACCAGCAGTCTCCTGCCGCTTCCTCAGGTGAGCTCAGAGACTGTCAGGTGAGGACCAGACTGACAGCTGGAAATGCATGGAGACAGACACACAGCCCTGACACTCACAGCCACTCCCCTCCCCACCTCCGCAGCAGAAACCCAGAGGCTGGGGGCCCGTGGAGGGGGACAGAGAATCCAGCCTGAGTCCCACCTCGAACTCAAGAGTCCAGGAGGAAGAGTTGGCACAGGTGGGAAAAACAGCGTCCAGCGACCAGAAGGGCTTTGCTCAAGACCCAGGAGACTGGTGGGCACTCCGCAGACACCAGCAGCTCTTCTGTGTGGTTCTCAGTCTTGCTGCAGTTCCCACTGAGTGAAGCATCTCGGTTGAGATGGTCCCTGGAATGCCTCCCGCTGCCCAGTGGGGGGTCCTTCCATACATGGGCTCCGTGGGTGTGACCCATATGGTGTTCAGAGTCCCATGAGAGGCCCTGGAGGGGAAAGAACCCCCTCCCCCACCAGCAAGCTCACCAGCACCCCACTCAGGTTGCACCCCACCCCCAGGCGTGAACATGAAAACCTCTGATGGCGACAGGGCAGAGCTGAAAGGCTGTACCCCTGCACCCCAGTTCCTGTCACTGAGCTGCTGCCAACCGCAGAACCGGGAGAGTTCAGGAGGATCCGGGTTCTAATCAGGGCTCTGCCTGCCAGAGACTCTTCAGCCTGCCTCCCTCCCTCCCCACACCATCCTTCTCTAAGGATGAGGACGCAGACATTTTAGTGGAGGCAGCCTGCCGGCCACATTCTCTGTGCCTCAGTTTCTTCATCTATAAAATGGAGCCAGGGGTTAGAGTCACCAGGGGACCCTTCCGATGCCAGTGATGCCTGGTCCCCAACCAACAGGCACTCAAGCTTCCTCCCGCCTTTCCGCAGTGCCCCCAGGAGCCCACCTCTGAGCCCACCAGTTCCTCCGCCCGGCTTCCCCTGGGTGTGGTCAGCGGGTGTCCCAGAAGATCACCAGTCTCTGCCCTGGGAGCGGGGGGGGGGGGGGGGGGGGGGGGGGGGGGGGGGGGCGGGGCGGGTGTCTGAGTGAGGCTGTTTGTGCCCCTGGCCACAGACAACACATTCAGACCAACCTCCCAGCCCCGAGAGCTGAGCGGGTCCTTCCTGGCTTCTTGCTCATAGCGCCTCTAGCCTGGTCCCTCCATTAGACTGGGAGAGAGAATGAACCATTCTAAGTGGACCATCTGTTTCCTGTGGGGACCCTCCTGGAACCATATGGGGACTCTGCACCTCCTGATCCTGTCGCTCGTTAACCCTCCTTTGCGGGCTGGTGCCATGGCAGAGGGCGAGGGGAGCGAGGGATGAATTCCAGGGGCTGCCCAGAGCTATGGACCCCATTCTGGATCCGGGGTGCTGGCTTGGAAGGCTGGGGTGGGGGAGGCGAAGGGAAAGCCTAGACACGCCCCCTCTGGCCAGCACGCTGAGGATCCTCATGGCAGGGGGGAGGAGCATCGGGCAGCCAGAGGGGATTTGCAGCCCCTGGCCCCGCCCCGCCCTCCTCCTCCGGGACAATACGCAGGTGAAGTGTGGCCCCAATCCAACAGTGCACACCCCCACTGCTCAGTTCCCCGACCCCAATCCTGTCCCCGCTGAGCCTGCTGCCCAGGGCCAAGACTCTTCTGAGCAAACGGCAGATCTTTCGTTCGCAGGGCAAAACCCTCTCCCGCCCTGGGTGGGAGTGGGCCTGAGAGACCCCTCCCTGGCTCGGCCAATCAATGGGCCCTGTGGCTGGCTGTGGTCACGGAGGGAGGGGAGGCGGAATTAAGTAAAATGCAATCAGAAATCATTGACCCTTCTGAGAGAGGCAGAGGAAAGCTGAACAGAAAAGCGGCCAGAGGCGGTGCGGGGGGAGGGGAGGGGCGTGCGCTAAGCCTGGCATGGCGCTTCGGATGGAGCCCACCGCACAGAGTCTTTCCGACCCCCCAAGTGCCCTGCAGAGCACTTCCTCATCGATTCCCGGGAGAGGTGGTACGACTCCATTCACAGATCCTTAATGGGGATCGCTGTGAACCCAATTCCCGGACAGCAGGGCAATTCAGGAAGGACTGGACACCCTCCGGCCCTCTTTCTGCTCATTCTTTCTTCCCCTCCCACCGCCTCCCTCCATCCTTCCCTTCTTACTCTTATCTTCCTCCTTGCCTCCCCCCCCCCGCCCCCCACCTCCCTTCATGTCCTGCTCCTTAGCTCTATCCT
>PVJH01021679.1:0-38112 GCA_004026705.1 Nesogale talazaci
GCAGGCAGACATTGGGCCTCTGCTCAGGTTCTCCCTCAACACAAGAACACTTTTTTCTAATAACCTTGCATTCAAATTCTGTGATGCACACTTTCCTGACATGATTGCTGAAGTCAAAATGCATACATAAGCAAATGTGAAGAAAGCTGATGGTGGCTGGCTATTATGACAAGAAATAGCATCTGGTGTCTTAATGACTTGAAGTTAAACCAGTGGTCATCTAGCAGGGAAGTAACAAAACCCATACGGAAGAAGCACATCAGGCTGTGTGATTCCAAAGTGTCGATGGGATCAGGAATCAGGCATCAGAAGACCCCAAACAGACCATTCTATTGTTGCAAATGAGGGAGGTCAGAATGGAGATCCAAAGCCATTCTGTGCACAACTGGACATCCCCTCAGAGAAGGGCCACAAGGAAGGAATCAGTCAGCCAGGGTGTCATGTAGCACCAAGAAAACACACAGCTTTCTTCTAGTTCATTAATACTTCCTCGCTCCCACTATTATGACCCCAGTTCTACTTTATAAATCCGATTAGACCAGAGCATATAGTACAGGTAAGAGCTCTTGATACACGTAATCCAGGACAGATACACACCTCAGGAACAGCAATGGGAGTAGAGATACCATGAAGGTAGGGGGGAATTGGAGGGGTGGGAGGAGAAAAGGGAAACCAATCACGGTGATGAAGTTTCTCTCTCTCTCTCTCTCTCTCTCTCTCTCTCACACACACACACACACACACACACACACACACACCCTTCCAGGGGGATGAAGCACAGAAATACGAGTGAAGGGAGACAGCAGACGGTGTAAGATATGAAAATAGTCTTTATAATTTATCAAGGGTTCACGAGGATGACAGGGTGGGGCAGGGAAGGTTAAAGGAGGAGCTGGGTACCAAGGGCTCAAGTACAAAGAAAACGTTTTGAAAACGATGACGGCAACATATATATAAATGTGTTTGATACAACTGATGCATGGATTGTTGTTTTATAAAATGATTTATAAAAACAAAACAAAAAGTGACATAAAGAGATCTTTTTGCAGAAAAAAAAAAAGAGATGGCAGCCTTGGAAATCCTATTGGGGTTGGGGTGGGCAATTCTACGTGGTGCTCCAAGGTTGCTGTGAGGGAGAACCAACAGATCAGCGAGGTGGCTGGGGGAATCCTGGGCTTTCGCTTTTGTGTTTTTCAAACTGACTGGCGATTCTGCTATACAACAAGTCCTGAAAATGGCTGTCCTACGGGGTAAAGAGAGGACGTGGCCCGTTCCGAGCTGGAGACTCATTCAGACTCTGCTTTCCCTCTCTCTAGCTGGAGCCCAGATCTCGTCCTGACTGAATCACCATCAGGGGAATGGGCCCTCCTGTGGTCGCGCATCCAGAATTTGTAAGCCAAGGGATGCCCTAAAGGTATGGCGAGATCAGCTCATGGGATTTTGTTCTTAGTGTGCGCTGCCATTATACTTATTCATAATTTACGATGTCAGATACTTGTGAGTAGAAATGACTCTCCACGGTGACTTGGTTTATATTGTTACTGTTAGATATGTTCTGTTACTTTGGTATTGTTCTTAGGAAATAGAAACTCTGTATCTTTACAGGGATGTATTTTCCCGAGGTCATTTAAAGAAGTATATACATCATATGTGTGCTTATATACTTCTCCTTGCATATCTTTTGCAAAGATATTCAAGAAATGTGTATGACTATGGAGGAAATATCTGTGGTGTAGATATTTACTTCTAGTTCATGTTCTTTTCATGCCCTTTATTTTTTAATTCTATTGTTTTTGCTTCACTTATTTATTTTTTTAAAAATCTTGCTATTGGGGGCTTGTACAACTCTTGTAACAATCCACATATGCATCCATTAAACCTCATCCATGTATTACATTTCAAAATTATTTTTTAAAGCTTCTAAAAATGATATCACAGTTTTATAAATATGCTTATAATTTTCATGTGTTTGGAAATTTTTTTCAATCTTCCCAGTTGTTGACATTGAGAGTCTTTTTATTGGATGGTACAGTTCTTGGATTGGTCATGTTATTTAGGTTCATGTATCTGTCTCCTTGTCCCTGGAAGCCCAGGTGCTAGGTTTTCATTGTGTAGCTCATTGCACTAGGATTCACAAGGTTGGTAGTTAGAAACCACCAGCTCTTTGGAGGGTGAAAGGCAGGACTTTCCACTCCAGTAAGCAGTTACACTCTTGGAAACTCCCAGGGGGAGTTTTGCCGTATCCTATGGGGTTTCTGAGTAATCTTCATTTTATGGCAGTGAGCTTGGTTTGGGGTTTACCTCCACTCTTGTTTTTTTTTTTTTTTAATCTTATCATGGCTAACCTGGTGATCTTTATAATCTTTTCACTAATTCCTATATTATCATCCCCTAGTTAAATAATGGCACGACCATAGCCCCAGTTATCCAAGCTGGAAGTTTTACTGGTGTCCACTTTGCATTTCCTTTTTGCTCATTCTCAAAGAGAATCCAATTCTGTGTGGTTAATCCTCAGCTGCTAGCAGTCCTTATATTTTCCCATGGCACTACTCCAGGGCCCTCCCCAGATGGGTATGGTCTTCACTATTGGAAAGGACCTGGTAGTGCACTGGATTAAGCATTGGGTGGCTGGCTTCAAGCTCATCAGTACTTTGCCCCCCAAATTTAGGTTGTCTGAACTGCCCCCCTCCAACTTGGGAATTAGGTGACCATTTACAGTTTTATGTCTAATAGCTCATCAAACTTCCTCCAACACTGTTTCCTTATTTTCCCCCCCATCTGTCTCTCATTGGATTCTCTCTTTCCCTTTGTTCATGTTAACATTTGCCTACGCTTGACTTGCCTTCTCTTTCCCTGTCCCTCCTGCAATAAATGACAATGGAGGTCCATACCTGACCTCTGGCTCCCCTCTGGTCATAAGGCAGGGGTAAGATAAGCCTGCATGGCCCACCCTTCATTGCCTGTTCCTACTTCAATGGTTCCTTCCACAGCATTCTGCATCTATCCCAGGTTTAATCTTTCATAGCATTAGGCACTCAGAATGCACTGAAAATAGCCACAATTAAGGAGGTGTATTAGGGAAGTCAATAGTTTATCACAAGTCAGGATCAGCCAACAATAAAGATATAGTCAATGGTCTCTTCAGCCAGCTGCCATGTCTCTCTGGTCCTCAGTCTCACAGCCACATGGTCCCTTGGCCTCCATGGGCCAGGATGTCAGTCTATCAGTCACTGTTGCATAGCAGAGTCTTGGGGGTACATCTGGTCTTGGGCCTTCTCTGAGCTTTTGTGCCACAGTCTGGGAGGCATCAGACAGAGGTCTTAGACGTGCTCCTTGAAAATGGACCAGGGCTTATTCTCTCCCCACGTCTGCTTCAAAGATGGCTCATCTTTATAGCTAGGAGTGACAGTAACAACAACTGAGCAGTCAGTCCCCTCTGTTCCTGTTCCTGGTGCCTTGTCTGCACAGTCCCATCAGCCATTTCATGGGCCTTAGAGACTGGGGTTTAGTGAAGAGGGGGTACCTTCTACTCATCCGTGGTGGTGGCAATGTTACCTGCTGTTGGACCAGTTCTGACTCATAGTGACGCTATGTACAACAGAGTCAAGCACGGCTACACCCTACCCCATCCCTGCAAGGCTCCTGGGCTTGTACCCCCTCTGGCAGCCACTGTGTCCGAACATCTCCTTGAGGGCCTTTCTCCATTGCTATCCCTCCATCTGTTGTCCTTCTCCAAGGACTAGTCTTTCCTCACAGCATGCCTACTGTGTGTAAGATGTCGTCTCACCATCCTTGTCTTTCAGGAGCACTCTGACCTTCCTTCTTCCAAGACAGATCTGCTTGTCCATTTAGCCTTCGATGGTACTCCCAATATTCTTCTCCAGCACCGCAATGCCAGTGGACCCATTCTTCAGTCTGCTGCATTTGGTGTCCATCTGCACATCGTATGGGGCAATGGAGAATACCATGGCATGGTCTCAAAAGAATATCCTTGCTTTTTGATAGTGAAAGAGGTCTTGTGCAGCAGATTGACCTAATGCGCCATGTCTTTTGCTCTTTTGTCTGCTGTTTCCATGGGGATTGTAAATCCAAGCATAACAGAGTCCTAGACACTTCAACCTCCCCCCCCCCCCCCAATTTATTAAGATTTTACCCATTGGTCCATTGTGAGGACTTTGGTCTTTACACTGAGTTGCAATCTCTACTGAACCCTGCAGTCCTTGATGATCATCAGCAAGTGCTTCACGCCCTCCTTACTTCAAGCAAGCCGGGTTGTATTGTCTGCATATCACAGGTTGTTCATGAGTCATAGCCTCAAAAAGCCATTAGATGTGGGTAGAAGACCCAGTTGAGGAATTTTCCCTTCAACACACCTCTAATCAGAGTCTGCTTCTTTTAGTATGAATTTTTTAAATTAGTATGGTGCTCTTATACATTATGTGTTCTTTTGTGATTGACTACTAATTTTACTCGATATGTCCTTCAGGTTCATGTATGTCAGGTGTTTCACAGATGCATCATTATTCTTTAATGTTGCATAGTCTTTATGGCAATGAGCTTGATTTTTGTTTTTTTTCTCATTTTTTTAGTATTCCATTGTTTGTATCTACATTTACGTTCAAATAAACCCTGCAGTAGTTACACAGAACTCGCAGACAAAGACCATGATTGAAGGGTTTGTGTAGGAGGTGAACAGGTTGTAATGCAGGTGAGACATGCTCAAGATATAGTTATTCATTAGGACATATTCCCAGGTTTTTTTCAGGCCTGCTATTAGATTCCCGAAGGCATAACTTGGCCTTCCAAGCCTCAACTTCACAGTCAGTCAGCTCAAGCTCTGTGAATGAACAAACCCAGTTTCCTGAATTAAGTGCCAGGAGATACGCTACCCTACTCTAAAAGCCAACCCTCCTCCCCAAACCACTCAGCACGGCCTGCTTCATGAAGCTGGGAAGTTTTCCACCACTCCTGTTCTGGCTTCTGCTGCTCCTCTGATATCTTACCTGTCTTCTGGATCCTGCAGGTTCACTGCACAGGGATCTCAGGTCCAGAAGTCGCTTGGCTCTTACTGGTAATGAAGTCCCTTCCTGCCTCCGCTTTTCAGAGGGCTAATTCAAATCCAGCAGGATGACATTACAGTTGAACCGGTTCATAATTATTCACAGGTGAATCTTATCAGTATCTTCCCCCACCTTCTTACCCAGACCCATTTAGGGAACGATCCTCTGGTGAGAGTTAGAGACCGGCTGGAAGTGCCAGCCTAAGCAATTCGCTCCCCCTGTAGTTTGTTTCCATCTTTTGAAATTGTAGTGGTTGTGCACGGGACTGCGGCCCACTGGGATGGAGGTTCAATTCCAGCAGTGGGGCTGGGCCTCCTACTCTCACCACGGGAGAGCAGTGATTGTCCACCCCCCCCCCCCCCCCAAAAAATTGTGAAGTGCTGTGACGGACATGGTTGTTCATATGTCTGTTCATGCTATGGCTCTTCTTCTTTTTAAGAATTAGATGAAATAGAAGAATCGTTGGGTGAGAAGATATTTCTCTTCCCAAGTTTTGGAGAGAATGACTTAGCCCTTTGCGTAGCGATTGTATTGTTTTCTAGAACAACTGACAGCATGTGAGCATGCCGATTTCTCTGTACTCCAACATTCGTTTTTCAGCGAGCTCTCAATGCTGAGGTATTTCGTTGGTGTTTGGGCTTGCATCTCTCACATGGCTGACAGCGGCAAGCACTTCTTCTCAAGTGTAAATTTGCTGGGTGTTTGAGTGTCTTCTTTGAGGAAATGTATACTCATTTCTTTTGTCTATTTAAAAAAATTTAATCTTTTTCTTGTCGAGTTGTTGGAATTGTCTGTAGATATTAGAGACTAGTCTCTTGTTTGATATGTCATTGCCAAAGATTCTTCCTCCAGTCTGTAGATTCTTTTTTATTCTTTGAATGTGAAGTCTTTTAGTTTCCAGCTATATATTTTGTTTTGTTTCTCTTTTTCATTATGTTGGACAGTGTGTTTATATCACATATTAGGGTCGCTGGTTTATCTCTATTTTTTCATTGACACTTAGAATTCTTAGGTTTTTTTTTGGGGGGGGGAGGGGCATCACTGCCTTCAGGTGGTGGGAGTAGGAGGCCCAGCCTTTGCTCCGTGGAGCTGGAATCGAACCTCCATCCCAGTGGGCCGCAGTCCCGCGCACAACCACTACGCCACCGGGGCTCAGCCGAATTCTTAGTTTTATGTTTATGTGTTTGGTCCATCTTGACTCCCTTTTTCTCTAAGATGTGGGTCCTGTTTCTTTATCCTGCAAATGAATATCCAATTGTACCAACACCATTTGTTAGAGAGAGTCTCTTTTCCATTTCATGTGTTTCGACTCTTTGTTGACAATGAATTGTCTACAAGCAAATGGATTTGCTTTGTGTTCTCAATTGTGTTCCATTTGTGAACAAGGTACCAGGCTGTTTTGACCAATGTGTACCAACTTCTTTTGACTACAGGGCCAGAGTAACAGGGTTTGAGATCAGGAAGTGAGCAGCCTTCCATTTTTTCTCCCATAGTACTTTGTTTACGCAGGGTCTCTTTTTTTTCTACATAAAGTTGCCGATTCATTTTTCCATCTCTTAAAAGAATAATAGTGGAAACAGGTTTGGGATTGCATTTTATCTATAGATCACTTTGAGGTCGGATTGACATCTTGACAATAATAAGTCTTCTTATCCATAAGTCTCATATCTTCTTCCAATTCTGTAAGTCTCTTTGTTTATTGTACTAGATTTTTGTAGATTTCTTTGCACATTTTTTTAAAATTCTCTGGTTATATTTTTCAGTTTCATCGTTCTGGTGACTATTGTAAATGTCATACCCTTCCTTTTCAGCACTCTCTTTGTGTTCCCATAAGGAGACCCAATTCATACTTGGATGTTGCTCTTGTAACTTGTCACTTTGTATCAGTTTATAGAATTTGATGGTCTAAAATTTCTCAAGGTTCATGAATAGAAACATCCAGAGATTAAAGAGATAATCTGAAGATTAAAAGTTTAAATCCTATGAATTTTACTTAAAGGGTTTCTAAATTTACCCCATCTTAGCTAAGCAAGATGATCTCACTGAAGATATTTGAGTAAAACCACTTGCATTCCACTTTTTCCTCTAACATTAACTACAACTGAAAGAATATAGAAAAGGGAAGATATCCTTGAATATTATTCAAACTAACAGAAAACCACAGTCCCATGCCTCAGAATGGAAAATTTACCAATATTTTGAATTTTGGAACAAATTGAGGAAACCTCTAACTTGCTCAAAACCAAACACAAAGCTCTCTACCAATGATCTGCACAGAGACTGTCCAGCTATGCCGCGGGCCTGGGAACTCTCTTAGCTACCGGTAAGATGAGGGTGGGGGAGAGAATAGCCTTCCTTATTTTGCAGAAGAAGAAATATCCCAGTAGAAGAGGTATAGTGGGCAGCACTCTTTTGCCCTGGCATCACTTCAGTTAATGCCAAACAGCTGAAGATAAGTAAACACTGAATCACTGTGCAGACAATGGCCAGCTTAGCACACTCCCCTCCTCTCCCTTTGCTTCAGCCGTCCTGGCTTCATTACAATTCTTCCACCGTGCCAAGTGTATGCTTACTTGGGGGCCTTTGATCTTCCTGAGCCTGCAGCCTGGATTTCCCCCCCCTAGAAACACACAGGGCGGGCTTCCTTGCTCACTGCAGGTTGCTGTGCTGTTACTGACTCCGGAGCAGCAACCCTGGTTCCATTTTGTTTCTGAAGTTTAAAGTTTCTACCGCCAACTAACCCCACCCTCAGGCCCCTTTAAAGCAGCAACAGCAACAAAAAACCCTAGCTGCTGGAGGTTCTCTTCCTTATCGTTATATGATCCATGTATTTCTGACTAGAACTTTGTTCATGGGGGTTTCAGTCTTTGTGGCCTTTCCAAACCAGACTGCCTGACCTTTCTCAGAGGCACCTCTAAGCAGGTTCCAACTACTAACTTCTTAGGTAAAGTTTGAGGTCTGTGTACCGCCCAGAGATCTCACTACCAGACAGGACCGCCTATCGATCTGTTCCTTGTATTTTCTCTCCTTCATTGGAATCTCTCTTCCAGAAAGACGTGCTATGTGAGGCCTACATCTCCTCTCTGTTATTTCAGCACCTAGAACTCTGCTCGGCATAGTGTTACTTTAGACATTTTTTTGTTGTTGATGAGATTGGCAAGCAAAAGCCTGAACATTGGGGTTTTCAAAGTAGGTCCTGTAGAATTCTGAACATTGTAGAAACAAGGAGATCTGTGCTTCCTGAGATGTTCATTAACACCACCGTTCGTTACTGTCCATCTCTGGAAGATGAAACTGCGAGGAAACTGCTACTGGCATAGAGAAATATGCAGTGTGTGAAGTGAGGCCCGGGAAAAGGAAATGTGACGAACATCCCTCAGTCAATTGATATTGAGCATGGTATTTGGTTTCAAAAAAAAAAAAAAAAGGAAGAGATAGATACATGATGTAAACTTCAGAAAAGACAAAGCAGAAATCTTAATTGTATATGATAAAAAATAATCACAAAAAACTTCTTCTACCACAGCACGCCACAAGCAAAAAGATATCAAAGAAGGAGGTTTTGTACTATATAAAGAAACCTTTGTACTCCACTAATTTTAATAATGAGACTTATTTTCACTAAAAAGAAATAGAGTTCAAAAAGAGACCTAAAAATACATGGGCCTTTTTCTCAGACAACAAAGGAAGCCCTGCAAACCCGTGTGCGAAACGTGAGCAGTTCAGTGAATGGTGGAGTTAAGGAACAGCTAGTTAGTCATTCAGGGGGTGCGGTCGTCATGCTCCATGATTTACATGTTAAAAGAAGAAGCCTTCAAGGGACTAGAAAAGAAGTAGGTAATTTTTGTTTGTTTGGTGTGGAAATCCTTCTAAACAATATGCAAAGAAAGCATAAATGAATGCATGGATACAAGTGACTACACCGACCGTGGTAAAGACTTCCATATGGCAGAGTTGGTCTGTTGTATTGCGTGCTCTCCATTTTGCCTCTCTGAGAGCTAATAGGCATTGCCATGGCTACGCAGAACCAACAGAGGAAATTCACCATGAGAAAAAAGGTTTGATTGAGGATGTGGACAGATCGTAATGGAAGTGAGAAACGCTCAGGGGAGAGTGGTTTACTGGGACAGTTTACAGAGTTCTTTCAGGTCTGGTAATAAATGCCAGAAGGGGTGTACCGTCACCCCCAAGGCATCCAGCTCGAGTTCTGTGGGTCTGCAAGCCCGGAGGCTCCTCACTCCAGTAAACCTCGGTCCACTCACCTCCACTGCCCTACGTCAGGTGCCTACAGGTGTTCCACTCCAAACGCCTGCCTCCCGCGCCACACCGTTCCGCTTTGCCTGCCCACTTCCCAGCCCACCACACCGTTCAGCTTGGTTTGGCCACTTCCCAGCCCAGCACCCTGCTCCTTGCGCTGTTTCCTGGTTCGTTTGCTGTTCCTCTGATGTTATAGATCGTCGTCGTCAGGATTCAGGAGGTTCTCGGCGCAGGAGTCTTACTCTGCATATCCATTGCAAAGTGTGCAAGCACACAAGGCTTGCAATCGATTTGTGTGTGTGTGTGTACAGGTAATTTTAATGTGTCGTAAAATTTTTTGTATACCTTTGGTGCATTTTTTAATGATCACGGACTCAATAATTCTTGTTGATTTCCACAACTCTCCTCTTCAAGGACAGAGCTGTTTTCTTAAAGATAGGACAGATATTTATATATGGATGAAGGGAAGCATGGTTATCAATAGGATGGCCTGCTTGGAACTTTAGGAAACCAGCCTGCAGGTATTTTCAACAGAATTCACACAGCCTAACAGCTCAATTTCTTCAACAAGGAATTTCAAGAGGGTGAAAGGAGAAACCAGAAAGATAAAGTTGAGAGATGTCAGGAGGCCAAAAAAAAAAAAAAAAAAAATTATCAGCTAATGTTAATAAGTGGACTTCAATTTGATCCCACATCATGTAAGTAACCATAAGTATGACATTCACGAAACATTTGGACTCGGGATATTTCATATTGAAGAATTATGATTACTATCCTTATTGTGATACTGATCTTGTATTTTTTTTAATCTTGTATTTTTTAAAGAGCCCTTTATTTTTTTTATATGGCATCAATGCTTGATTCAAAATAATATTAGTATAAAATTGGCCATAAGGCTTAGAGATGACTACATGGAGAATTAAGTATAATTTTAAAAACTTTGACACTTTCCATACCTTTTTAAAAGTTAGTCTTTCAAAAAGAAATAAAAAAGTACCAAAAATTTCCTAGCTCATTGCCATGGCATCAATTCCATTGTCACATAGGCGTTACAAGGCTGTGCCTTTTTTTTTTGGTGGGGGGGGCATCACTGCTCTCCGGTGGTGGGAGTAGGAGGCCCAGCTCCACTGCTGGAATTGAACCTCCGTCCCAGTGGGCCGCAGTCCCGCGCACAACCACTATGTCACCAGGGCTCAGCCCCAAGGCTGTGACTTTATGGAAACAGCTGCCTCATCTTTCTTATATAGTTTGCTGAGAACAAGTTAATGATTGTCAATTGTCTAATGAATCCATGTATATTTCTCAAGTGTTTCTCTGTGTTTTTCAGTGCTCTTTCACCCTTTTAAGTATGATGGAGGCTCACCTAATGATAAAAGATAATAATGATCAGTTTCCGATGTTACAGTTTTTAACCAGAGGTTCAGTTAATTTGAACTATATAAGCAAATTGCCTTTAAGTTAAAGTCTCAAAGGTATAGCTTATAATCAGTTACTCTCTTGGGAAAACCTTCAGAGAATATGTTTTCCTGTTTTGAGTAATATGTTTTTCAACAAAATGAAAGGAAGATCTCATCGAATTGTTGGTTTATAAATGACTAAAATTAATTCTGATGATGAATCACCATGTGAGTTTTTTTTGTGTATGTGTGCAGAACTTCAGAGAATTGAGGGGCAGGAGCCCTGTTGTGCACCCAACTGCTAATCAAAAGGGTGGTTAGTCTGAGGACTCCTGCCACTTCTCCCACAAAGTATAGCCTAGAGAACCCTCCGGGAAAGTTTTATGTTGTTATGAGGTTTTTCTGTGAGTCAGAATTGGGTAGACAGCACCTACCATAAGAGTAATACTCATGCACCCTCCATTCTCATCCATTTTATTTAGCCAGCAAGTGTTCTTAAAACATTTATTTTGCAGAAAGAAATGAGAGGGGGCAGTGGGACAAAGAGAAAACCATTAAGGCTGAACTCTGTCTTAATTTAGCAGTAAGTTTCATCCATCCATAGATATATTAATCGGATGAGTAAGAGATTTGTCTTCACTAAGTTTTGTGTAATATTTCTTTATCAAAATATGTACTGTACTTCTATCATTTGGTCTGTGATATACCAGTCATAGTTGTTACCTCTCCAGAAAATTTTGTTTTTCACACTTGGAATTTTATGTAGATTTCTGTATACTTTAACCTCCCTGTATTGGAAAGTTAAAGTGAAAAAAAAATCAACTTAAATGCATATTTTATAACAGAAACATGATAGAACAATCAATTAGATGTTGTTCATGTTTAAAAATAGACTAGGGGGAAAAAACCGAGAGGAAATAGAATAGAAATAATAGTTCAAGGAGAAAATGGGACAAGTTAAAGTATCTGTTAAAGAAGTTAATTTTTTTTAAGTACATGGAGGATGGTGACTGTGGACTGTTTTTAAATTCCATAATTACATTAAAAGCATGGTGAAATATTTATTATAAATAAATATTCTTTGCAACTCTATAAACTCAATGTATGTGATGTCAACATAAAAATATTTGAGTTGGTACAAAAGTTATTCTAGTTTCTTTTAAGGGGCAGAGAAAAATAGAAAGCGAAATAAATAAATAAATAAATAAAGGCAATTTTCCAAACTGTCTTAAGCCATTTTTATATCCAGGGTTAGTTTCTCCTGTGCCTTCCAAGAAGGGTCAATGCGGTTGCCACTGCAGTCTTCCTCACTGAAATGTTGAGAGAGATGATTGTGGTGCCCTCCAGTTTATGCTAGAAACTTGTCAAGATACCCTAAAAATGCCACAGTCTTTAGGTATGTAGGTGGTCTTATCAGGTAAGCATTGGACTACTAACATCAGTTCAAACCCACCAGCCTCTTTGAGGGAGTAAGATGAGGCTAATTGTTTCTATAAAGATTCAGTCTTAGCAACCTCATCAAGGGAGACATCTCCTGCAGGGTCACTGAGAGTCACAATCCACATGCCGGCAAGGCCTTCAAGTTGTTGGTGGCTTTCAGTCCTGCTCCAATCCCTCGTGACCCCAAGTACAATGTCACAAGACATTGTGCCATCTTCCGCGGTGCGTTCATATCTTTGTAGCCATCCAAGCTAGGGACATTCCTTTATTATACCAGACAGAATTCTGTTGGGCTCTATAGTGTCTTTGTACCTAATTATTTTGAATGAGTTGCTCGGCTTCTTTGTCAGACTGACTGGTGTTTTATGTGTTGCTGTTATGCTGGAAACCTCAGATGCCAGCAGCTTCACCTGTGGTGGGCAAGTTTCAGTAGAGCTTCCCCGCTAAGAGAGTCCTGTGCGGTTATACACTCCGAAGAGCAAAATGAAACAAAATGTTCATTCTCAGAATACCAGGTCAAGGATACTCATTTGGTTAGTTTCTCTCACAAATTTTGTAATCTAATTTTCCAGACTTTTGAAAAGACAAGGTTTCCCTCCTTCCTAAAATTTACTTATTTTTGGTATTCAATAGTAGCCACCGGGGCTCAGCCTTCATTGTAGATAACTTAAACAGAAAAAGACCTCTTAAAGGGCATTAATGGTGTGCGGAATCAGACAGGATAGGAAAGGGCCTATAATACAGATTTTAGGCTCACTGCCCACCTTATTACATCACGAGACCTGATGTATCATGAGAGCTTCCAGCTCCTCTGTAGGTCAGGAGTGTGTTGCCGGTTTCAGCACACAACTGCTTGCAGCCAAATCCGACTCACCTGCTGTTTACGTATGACCTGCAAGTTAAACAGGGCATTTGCATTTTACAATGGGTAAGAAAAGTCAAGAGGAGAGGAATGTTCTGTGACATTTAAGTGATAGGTAATTCAAACTTGTGTTTATACATCTTAAAACATGAACAGTCACGGTTACTTGTAGATCTTCTGCCCGTGGTGTTACTTGCATGTTACCTTGGCAGGGTTGAGTAGTTGTAAAAAGAATCGCATGGCAAAATACTTACTGTAGAGTCCTTAACCGGGAAAGTTTGTCCATCTTTGCCTTACAACCCATTCCCAGTGCTGCTCCCGGAAACTGCTACACTTGCCTGCTTGTACCACAACCATGCCTTAAGTCTGCTCTGGACCAGCCAAATGGATGTATCATGCTCCTCCCAGCTTTCAGAAGGGTAATTGGCAGTTGGATCTTGGCAAACACTTTGGTTAAAAAAAGTCTGTGTCAGCAAGAGTGTGGTCTCTGCTTCACTTCTGTCTTCTAAAACGTGGACAGTAGTTTCCCGTTGGCTGAAGCTCAAATCGCAGGCACTTTCCTGCACAGGTGTTTATGGGTAACCACCCTGGGTTTGGGCTCTGCAGCCTCTGACGTCTATGAAGTCTTGTACCAGAAGCTGTTAGGATAGATGTCAGGCTCCATCTTCTTCCACATGTAGCGCATATCAGCTATAGAACTTAAAGCATAGTCGTAGAATATTTTCAATTAAAATGTTAGTTTCTTCATGATTTTATTTTATTATTTAAAAAAAGCATTTTATTGGGAGTTCATACAGCTCTTATAGCAATCCATCCATTGTGTCAAGCACATTTGTATATTTGTTACCATCATTTTCTTTAATCATTTTATTTAGGACTCATACAACTCATCACAATTCAACAATCTATTGTATGTCAAGCACTTACGTAAATTTGTTGCCCTCATCATTCTTAAAGCATTTGTTTTGAACTTATACCCTTGGTATTACCTCCTAATTCTCCTCTTTCCTCTCTGCTTCCCACTCCCTTATTAAAAGTTGATGATTTATAAGTCATTACTATATTGTCATATTTTACACTGTTGATATCTCCCTTCACCCACTTGCCTGCTGTCCATACACCAGGGAGGAGGTTATATGTAGATCCTTATAATTTGTTCCCACTTTCCATCCCGCCTTACCTCCACCCTCCCGGTATCGCCACTCTCACCACTGGTCTTGAAGGGATGATCTGTCCTGGATTCCCAGTGTTTCCGGTTCCTATCTATGCTAGTGTACATTCTCTGGTCTAACTGGATTTGTAAGGTAGAATTGGGATCATGATAGTGGGGAGAGGGAAGTATTTAAGAACTCGAGGAAAGTTGCATATTTCATCATTGCTACACGGCACTCTGACTGACTCATCCTCTCCCCGTTACCCTTTTGTAAAGGGCTGTCACATTACCTACAGTTGGACTTTGAGTCCCAATTTATAGGCTCAATATTAAGGCAGAGGATGGACATTGGGCCTCCACTCAAGTACTTCCTCAATGCAAGAACACTTTGTTCTGTTAAATTGGCATTCCATGAAGCTCACTTTCCCGACACAATTAATGAAGACAAATGTCTGTATAAGCAAAAGTGGTGAAGAAAGCTAAGGGTGACCGGCTACCAAAAGATATAACGTCTGGGGTCTTAAAGGCTTGACAGTAAACAAGCAGCCATCTAGCTCAGAAGCAACAAAGCCCACACGGAAGAAGCTTACTGGCCTGTGTGACCATGAGGTGATGAAGGGATCAAAGAACTAAAAATTATGTCATAATAGTAAGGGAGAGTACAGATTGGGGGCCTTCATCATTTTCAAAACATTTTATTTCTACTTGAGCCCTTCTTATTGGCTCCTTATTTTTTCCCACCCCAATCCCACCAACCCTCCCTTATGAACCCTCGATAATTTAAAAATTATTATTTTTTCATGTCTTTACACTGACTAATGTCCCTTCATCCACTTTTCTGTTGTCCGCCCACCAGGGAGGGGATTATATGTAGATCATTGTGATCGATTTCCCCTTTCTCCCCCACCTTCCCCTTCTCCTGGTTTCCTGTAATGCTCCCCGCTCTCCCCTCCCCCCCCAACACTATGATGGCCACAATTCTACCTTATAAATCCGCCTAGACCAGAGCATGTATACTTCTATAGATAAGAGCTAGAAGCCCAGGGATTCCAGGACCAATGATGAGAGTAGTGATCTTTCATAATTTTTAATGGATTTGATGACAGTGTGTCTTTCCTTTTGTTTTTACATAAATCTATTGGTTGCTTTAGTGGTTAAAAAGTGAAAAAACAAAACAAAACCCCCCACAAAATTAGACTGAAAAACTCACCACCATTAAGTCAAATCTGACACATCATGTGCCTATTTCCAAGGAGATTATATATATGTATAATTATAGTGTTAGTATTATATATAATATATTCACACACTATATGTGTATATATATAGTGTGTGACTTACATCAAAAAGTAATTTTATATGAAGAAAACATCCCAGCCCAGTCCAGATCAAGTCCATAAGTCTGATCTTAGTTTATATGTGTAGATAGTAGTCCATAATTTCTTCTTCAGAGTCCTACAGCCCATGCAATGGTGCAGAATGCAGGACAATCACAGGCCAGTGGGTGAAAAGTCTTGTGAAAGCATCTCAGCACTGGCATGGGTCTCCATGTGGCTCCTCCAGCTCCAGGGATCTGGCTGCCATCAGCATAACTTCATGTGGCTCAGTCCTGTAAGGTGGTCCATGTGAAGAGAGAGAGTGGGGGGAAGGGAAGACATGGGGGACAGGAGAAGGAGAGGGGGGTAAGAGAATCCAGAGGACATGGGGTGGGGGGAGAGAGAGAGCGCCAAGGCTATATTTTTACAGGAGCTGCTCTAGCAGCTGCTGGGTGCCAACTGCCGACCTGTGGCTGGTCTCACTGAGCAGAACTTGCTGTGCCAGCGGGGTGCCAGGATTATTTCTCATGAAATAATTAGCTGGTGATGACTCGCCGTGTGGCAGTCATAACTTTGCATGCATTCTGACAGCCTCTGTGTATCAGATTGTAAAACTAGCCGTTCTCTCAACTTCACAATCAAGGACAAGCATGACCTGGCACTGAGGTCATACATATACACCAGTTGTGTTAGAAAGTGTAAAACCTTTGTCTACCTGACTCCAGGACCTGACCATTCAACTACTGCCCCGTACATTTGCTGGTGCTACTTCATGCTTTATTGTCATGATTTCACTGTCTCAAATCTAACCAAAAGTGTTATGTCATGTACTTAGAATATTTAGATATTCTTATTGATTCTTGATTTCCTGTTCACAAGTTATAACCACTTGGCACTGTCTCATCTTCAAGAGAATAGGACTAAGATTTTGCTTTCTTTTGGGGCGGGGGGGGGGGGGTATAATCTTGATTTACAGTTAATGTAGAACTTCAAATGTGTTTGCAACATTGTATGTACTTTATAACTATTGAGTACCAGATTGTAAAAATTTTAGAATCGACATTATACACATTCATGTTTCATGAGCAACAAATTCATAAGCTTGAAATAAAATAGAAGGAAATAAATTGACACTTAGAAACCTGATCAGAGAGACATAGATCTTGCCTTTAAACTCGCAAGAGTATAAGTCAGACCAGTTACATAAGAATTCAGGGAAACATTTCTTAAGAGGTGATTTTGTTGAAAGAAATGAGACATAGGATCCCAAGTCAGAATATTGTATCTCTTTGAGGTTAAGTATTGTGGTAGTCCGGGTAGACTAGAGGAACAAATTCAAGGACATGCATATCGATATAAGGAAAGGGTTTATATACAAAAGGACTGGGACATGGAGAAAGCATCCCAGCCCAGTCCAGTCCAAAGTCATAAGTCCGATATTAACCCATATGCCCAAAATCAGTCTATAAAGTCTTATTCCGACTCATGAAGTCACAGGTCAGTGGGTGCAGAATCCCGGTGCTGGCAGGTCACCTCGCCTCCAGGGCTCAGGGTCCATCAACAGCAGAAGCAACTCATCGCTGGCAGAGGTCTCCATCTGGCCACCCCAGCTTCAGAGGTCTGGCTCCATCAGGGCAAAGCTGTATGGTCTCTCTGATGACTCCTCCAGCTTCTCGAACGCTGCCAGCTTGTCTTGTCCATGATTAATCGTCTCTCTAAATCCCAAAAACTGGGGAAGATAGCTTCTTGTCTTCACCAGGGAATATCGCAAGATTTCCCAGAAGTCTCAGGAGAAAGCCATGCCCACATAGAAACCTCATTGGCTACTCAGTGGATATTTCCAGGTTAACAGGCTAGACTCTACCCCTACATTTCAATCATAAAATTAGCATAAGCACATGACTGCCACAAGTATATCTTTGAAAACAAGTAAATAAATAAATGATTAAAGCCTCATTCCCAACCCCCACCTTCTACTCCCCACCCCCCTTCCACCAAAATCAGCTATTGCTCCCCAGAGCAACTTTGTAAAACAATACATTTGCTCCAGGTTTCTGAGAATGTAAGTATTTCACCATCTGTGGAGCTGTGGGAAATGTCAGCTCACTCCTGCAAGGCAGCCGGTGTGTTTGAAACACTGACCTTGTGGGGAAATAAGACTGGGCCCTAAGCAGAGTGGACGCTTTCTGGGGCTGCAGGTGTGGCCAGGGCCAAGAGGCTCTTCATTTTTGGCATTTGCTGATTTCATGGCATACATCTTGCCTATTACAGCTCATTTTAAAGCTATTGTTCAAAAACTGACTTCATATAAAAACAACAGCCATCAACTCTTGTGAGCCCACAGGACCTGGAAAGGTTAAATCACTTAGCTCAGACGGAGCACAAGATTAACAGAGGAACTATTTTGTGAAGCCTGGGTTTTTGTTTTTAAGTAAAAAGCTTATCATTTAACAATATAATATGAAAAATGTTTTATCCTTGGGAGATTTTTAGTTGTTTTTGACAGTTTTATTGTCATATAATTTACCTTTCATATAATTCAACAGTTGTCATATTAAGGCAATGATTCTCAACTTTCCTAATGCCCCCACCCTTTAATCCAGTTCTTCATGTTGTGGTGACCCCTAACCATAAGATTACTGTTGTTGGTACATTTTTTTTTGGGGGGGGGGGCATCACTGCCCTCAGGTGGTGGGAGTAGGAGGCCCAGCCTTTGCTCCATGGAGCTGGAATCGAACCTCCGTCCCAGTGGGCCGCAGTCCTGCGCATAACCACTACGCCACCGTGCTCAGCCCTGTTGGTATATTTATAATTGTAATTTTGCTGCTGTTATGAATCATAATGTAAATATCTGATATGCAGGGTGTATTTTCATTGTTACAAATTGGACTTAATTGAAGCATAGTGATTAATCACAAAACAATGTGCAATTATATATTGTAAAGTATTTATTTCTAATGACAAATAAATGAAATTTTGTCTTGAAGCATGGTATAGCATGGGTAACAGTCTTCACTCCCGGTATTCCTAAGTGGGTGTATCTGCATGTGGGCAGGTCCGCCTGGAGATGGATAAAGGAGTGGAGTCTTGGTTCCTAACACCATTGGAAATATGTGTTTTCTCATAGTCTTAGGCGAACCTTGTGAAAAGTTCGTTTGACCTCCACAGGGGTCGCGAACCACATGTTGAGAACCACTGTTCATTGAGGAGTTGTACAGTCTTTACCGTGATCAAGTTTAGAACATTTTCTTCTTTCTCATTGTTATTAGCTCCTGATTTCCTCCCAACCTTGCCTGCCAAATCAAAAACCCATTAATCCAGTCATTGTCTCTGTAGATTTATCTGTCCTGGATTTCATATACAGAAAAACATAAAAGCAACAACAAAAACCACAATAACAAAGTAAAACAGAGAAACCTCAGTTGAAAAAAAAGGCAGAGTACATGGAAAACTGGAACAAATTTAAAATAGGTCAAAAGGAAGATCAAATGATGAGGTGTTGAATTGTAACCTAACTGCATCTGTAATAATTTTCTTCTGGTACATTTCCTCCTAAATTTACAAAATGTTCTTTTCTTTGTCATTAAAGGAAAAAAAAGTTAAGAACTTGCTAATTACGTAATGCACTGCTTCTGTTTACTTACCACTAAGAACTCTTGATTTGTATTTTCCTTTGAAGAGTTCCATGATAAAATTATTTCCCTAATATTTTGGGGGTTATACATTAGAGAGATTGTGGAAGACTTGAGCTAAAGGAACAGGATACTCTCAAAGGAAAAGAAATTGTAGTTAGGAGTACGTAGCATTTCCCTGATGTGTCAGATGTGTCTAGAGATACTTAGTCTTCACTGCCAAGGCTTAGTCATGAATTAGATATCTTGTTGCCAGTATGGTTACACCCTTGGTGGAAGATATACAGCGTAAACAGCTGTTGTTTTTGTTGTTGTTTGTTTGTTTTCTTTTCATTCTTCTTGTTGATCAAAAATCTGTAGAACCCCTCCTCCCCCGTTTTAAGGAAGAACAAATTGTGAGATGGTTATTATCTAGAATAGTGCGCATATTTTAAATTTTAGAATAAATTTTGAATTGGTGAAAAATTTTAGTGTCATTACTTTTCCTAAATTTACTTCATAAAGACAACAAGCCACCTCCAATTCACTCGGAGAGGCCTAGGTGTTAGAAACAGAAATCTTGAACACAAATTTCAACTACTGATAAGTTTGGAGCTTTATGGCAAAATTTAATCTCTCTTAATGTTAGTTTCTTCACCCACAGTTCAGGCATTAGACCATTTCACAGAAGGAACTACGTGAGTAAACTTCCCTGAAAAACCCCAAGCATTGTGCTTGTCTGTGGATCGTAGACCTGTCCTTCCTTGACAAAAACTGAGGCCAAGGCAGGAAACGAGAATTCCTTAGGGGTGAACTCCAGCCTTGGCTACGAATTGCTGACGCTGTCCCTTCAGACTCCTAAAATGATCTGAGGGCAGGCTGGCTGGTGTTTCCACATGGAAAAACTGATGGCAAACCAAGCAGGAGAATAGTCTACATTGGAATAATTAACACAGAGGACAAAACTGCAAAAACCTGTTTTGCTTGAACGGTCAGTGGAGTCCATTTCTTTTCATCTGTTGTTAAAAATCTGAAAATTACACCCATCTTCCTGGACACAGCTTCTCTCGCTGCAGCTCTGCCACCCGGCGGCTAGGGCATTTTTCTTTTCTGTTCTTTCCTTTGTGCTCATGCTCCCTGGAGCCGCTGTTAATCCATGAGGACACCGTCCTTACTCCATGAGGACAGAGATGCCACATCCACCCTACGTGACCTGTGCTGTATAAAATGCCCAGCACATTCCTCATATGGTATTGTGCTAATTTTTGATATTGTTTGAGATAGCCTTAGGGCCTAGCTAACACAATGGCTGACATTCTACTCATAGATGTGGAAATTTATGCCAACTTTGTAATGATTCAGAAGTCTTGTTTTCTTAAGGCCAAATCTAGGATGTTGAACATTACTGAGTCTTTGAGGTATTCTCAGTGCTGTTTGTTTCTTTTGTTTTAGTTCGTGGATTGCCTTGTCTGTAGATTGGAAGAAATTTTGTTTATCTTGTCATTAGAGGCTATACCTTCTTTAAATAGGGTAAGCTATATATATAAAATGTAGCTACATGTATATATATGTATATATGTGTGTGTGCATGTGTAATTTTTTTTAAGAAAAAATGTTTCTCTCCAATTTCCCTCTGGTGCCCAGACTCTTTCTGGACCCGGGTGAGGTTGCCTGGTTTGGCTCATCATCCTTCCAGCTGTATTACACAGGCTGAGTGTCATTCCCCCTTCTCATGGTAATGGGTGTCTACCTGGACTTTATTTCCTTTGCCATTCCAACAGCCTCACATTAAAAAAAAAAATCAGCTTAACGTTTTTCCCTATTACCTTTGAACAAACCGATTCTTAAGGGAATAGTTCCAATATTAAATAGAGACTTCAAAGGAATGAAAAAGTCCATTTGAGGAGGATGTGATGTCTCAGACCCAATTTCTCAACATCTTGAATTTGTGGTTGGCTAAGGTGTAGAAGGAGCCCCAAATCCATTCTGAGTCGCCATGTGGATTCAACCTCCCCAAGTTCTTCCCAACCATGGGCTGGCAATGTGAAAATCATTGCCCTCTGGCAGAGTGTGTTGGCTGTGCTTCCCCACATTCTCTTCAGCAGGGAAGTCTTGTCATCTTTCTCATAGGGAGTTGACTAGCTGTGCCACTGATGGGAATTGCAGTTGACTGGTAGCATGGTCATGAGTCTTGTACCACCACCACTCAGGTGTGCCGATGCCCTGAACCAATCTTAGAAGTTTCCCCAATAGAAATCCCTTTTCAATATGCTTCCTTGAACAACAGAAACATGGGTGAAGGGAGACCACAGATGGTGTAAGTTATGAAAATAATAATGTGTAATTTATCAAGAGTTTATGAGAGTGGGATGTTGGGAAAGGAAGGAAAATAATCAGGAGCTCAAATAGAAAATGTTTTGAAAGGATAATGGCAACATATGTACAAATGTGCTTGACACAGTGGATGTATGGATTGTTATAAGAGCTATAAGAACCTCCAATAAAATGATTCTTTAAAATTTTTTAAAAAAATGCTTTCACAGTCTTCATTTGTTTATGTGTCTCAATCTTTGTTCCTTTCCCACTTCTGTAGTTTTGTCTACTACTCTAATGAATTGAGCTGCACAAATTGTCATTTTGTGGCCAATTCTTTTCCCTTTTTTCCCTGTTGCTGGAATTAGATCCTTCTCTTTAACAAGAGAAAAGAATTACTCAGATCAGACATAGAGGTAGCATGATAGAATTTTATTGGAGATTCTAGGAGGGAAAGCCATAGCTAGTGCGGTTGAGAATAATGGCTTCTTCTCAGAGCTTTTTTAACAGTTCTTTTGGGGCATAAAAGATAGTAGGACCTTCAGTGTAAGACTGCTATGTTTCAGATGATGTTGAGTGCAAAGGATTCTGGGAAACGCAGTCCACCAAATGGCACAGGCATTCGGTCTCTGAGGCAATATATGTGAAAAATAACTTAAGATTTCATTGAGATAGAAGGTTTGCCTCTAGGACACTGGTTCTCAACCACCTCACTTAGGTGATGACCTCCAAACATAAAATTATAAATTTGCTATTTCATAACTGTAGTTTTGCTACTGCGATTGGAATGTGTTCTGATGGTCTAGGTGACTCCTATGAAAGGGTCATTTGACCCCCAAAAGAATCACGACCCACAAGTTGAGAACCCCTGCTCTAGGAGTTCTCTAAGTTCCCCTCCCACAAGGGAACCATTTTCACCTGTCTCTGGTCTACTTTTGCTCCCCTGTCTGGTTTTATTTTCCATGTCTTTTTAATTTAGCCATGTGGTGGTGAATTCTTAGGGCATCATTGTGGCCTCATACATAAAGGTGTCCCTCATCTTGATGAGTTATTTTCATCTTTCTCTTGTCTTTGCCCTATTTAAGACTTACTAAAGAACTCCCTGTAAGTTATATAATGAATTTGGGGTCTTTTTTTCCCCTTAAAAGTAGGACTAGCTAAGGATTACTTAGGGAAGTGTGAGAGCAGTGTGGGGACTAAACCTGCTTGTAACTGGTTTGGTTTAGAAATGAAATGACTGATATTTAAATACCTACGGTTTATTGTGCCAACCTGACCAATAGGAACACATAGGATTAATCTGGTCGCAGTTTGATTGGAGGGCAAAGAGATACTGTGTATATTCGTGTATAAGCCAAGCCGAATTTCAGTGGAGGCATCTAATTTTACCACAAAAACTGCATTAAAAACTCAACTTGTACATGAGTATATATAGTAAGTGGCTCTGCAACACCTCTCCTCCCCCCTCCCCCCACACCCATCCCTTTGCTCTCTGTTCAGAATGTGCTGGAGTGTTGGTGATGCTGTTGTTGCTGAGTCTCTGCTTCAGCCTGTAAGCTACACTCGCTGTGGGCCAGGCTAACCATGTTTTAGAGCTGGAGGTTGCTTCCAGACATCTTGAGTTTGAACTTGAGACTGGTGAACCCTGTCGCCTTGCGTTGCTTACCTTGCCTTAGGGAGGACTGCACGGTCTGTTTCCTTGACCTTGGGCTGGGTAGGCCACATGAGTTGAAGAACTCCAGTATATTGAATGTTTCATGGACGTGAGTTGAACTGAACTCTCTGTACTGTTGTGTAGACTAATTAGTTGTTATATTCCTCCTCGATATCTATATCTATATCTATATTCATAAATCTTCGGCCATTTGTCTCGAGACTCTTGCGTAGCACAATTGCAAAATAATTGTTCCTTTTAAATACCAATTACATTCAATGAAGGACAGGCACAAGCATTCTAAAGGAGTTAATGTGTCTATTATATATATATATATATACATACATACATACACAAATGAGCTGAAATATTTTTGAATTACAAATTTGACTCTCAAATAAGTTTTTCTCAGATTGAAAACAAACATGTCCTGCCCAACTAATCTATACTTTATTAAATACTACTAAGTTTTTGCTTGCTGCTGTTCACTATCTGTAAAATTTTCATCAATAAACACAGTGATTATTATAGAGTACGGCCACGAGACTCCATGATCCACATGTATCCCCACTGTGAGGGGATCGGTTCTGGTCCATGCTGACCCTATTGAACGGAGGAGCACTGTTCTCCAGGGTCTCCAAGACTGTGAATGTTTACAGAAGCAGACTGTAGGTTTTTTTCCATGGATTTGGATTGGCGGCCATTGGGTTAGCAGCCTGCCCCTGAGTCTGCTCTGTAAGCAGGGTTTCTTAAGTGTGTGCAATTTCATCATTATGAAGAATGTACATATTTTCTTGGGGAAAGTGAGGTAATACAATGCACTTTTAACTTTATAGCATTCATTTATGGATGCTTATTTCTTATGATATATATTGCATGGATTTTTCTATTGAAACCAAAAGTCTAAGAATTGGAAATAGTACAACTAGATCCGATACTTCGGATATATAGTTTACACCTCTAAATGATAAACCTTCTAGCATATATTTGAACTTGGCAATTACAGCACTGTAGCCTTTGCCCTTTTGTTGCGGTATTTATTATGTTGTTAATTAACTATAATGGAATTACATGCCAGGAGAAAACAAAGTGAAGCTAACTCCTGTTCACCAAGAGGTTATCAGTTCACACTCACTAGACTTTGTGGAAGAAAGACGCTTTAGTCTGCTTCCATGAGTATGCATTTGCAAGATTTGTGAAGCAGTGTGACTCTATCAAGTCAGTATGAAATAGAATCTGTATCAGTGGGCTTTTGTTTGCTAGTTTTTGTTTTCTGAAATCATTGGAGAGCTCCCAGAAAAGGCAGTGCTTTTGGGTTGATTTATAAAACACAATCAAATTGTGTTAGGCAGAGTTCTCTAGAGAAGCAAAACCTCAGGACACTATGGTATATGTATATAAAAGGATGTTTATATAGCAACAAGGAACGTAATAGCAAATTAGTCCAAAACAGTACAGAGTGCTCAGTTCCACTCACTTCCGTGGGGCAGTTACTGTACTGAAGGTCCTTCCAACTCCTGCAGCCACTTATTCAAGACCACGGAATCAGAGGAGGTAGAAGATGAGATGTTGAGGTGTAGCAGGGCCCAGAAATGCAGCGTGGAAGCAGGTCCTCATGGAGCCTCATGGTGTGCATTTTGAGATGGCTGGCCAGAGGTGTGGTGTCATGATGCATGGAATCGGCCCGCAGGTTGTAGACCTGGCAGGTACTGCAGCATAGAACAGCACAGCGAGGTGGACCACCAAGGTCCACAGTTGAAGGCTCAGGGTTGACTCAACCAGGTGGAGCACAGCCCAGAATGACCCACTGGTAGCACAGCACATGTGATGAGGCAGGGCAACTAGCTCAGATAGTACACTAGTCTGACCACCAGGCAGAGAGGGTGAGGTGGGGTGGGCGGCTGCCACCAGCAAGCCATTTATCTCAGTCGTACCTCTGAAGGAGATCATCAAGCTGCGACCTGATCAACAGGCTAACCTTTACTCACCCTCTTACGGTGCCATGTTGGCATAAAAAAAAAAAAAAACCTAACTTACCACACAAACCCACTGCCATCTCTTCAATTCCGGACCATAGTGACCCGATGTTTATTCATCCATTTATTGATGGGAATACTAGAACTTAAATCCTGAGCACCCTCTTTGCTGTAGGCTAGAGATGACCCTGAAAGTTCACACTCCATTTGCAGAGTCCACATGTAGATTAAGCCTCTGTTGAACTCCTTCTGGTCATTAACCATGGATGTAGCTAGCTTCATCCTCAGGTAGCGTACATTAGAAAGTGGTTTACCCCCACTCTCTCTTAGGCCAGGAAGGGGCATTCTCTCTTGGGGGCTTGCCTGGATGTGTTCTTGATGGAGCTCACTAGACTTGGGACGTTATTGGGGGCCTCATAGTCATGCTCCATGCCTTTTTAGTCCTGCTTCGACTGCCTTGGTCAGAAGGTATTATTAGCCCAATCTTGTAAGTTCCTCTAACATAATAAGGCATGTTCTTCCTGTTTGTACTGCACTGACTTGGTCTAAATAAAAAAGCCGATATTCGTCAGGGAAGCTTTAGAGACTGGGAAACATGGCCTTTAGAAGCATAGATGTTAACGGAGGATACATGGCCAAACAATAGCTTCACTTTTGATGTTTTTGCTTAGTAAAGGCTTACATTAATTTTGTAGCAATCCTTTTTGACAGACCCTCCAAGTTTTGTAAAATTAACCATTTTAGTAACTTTTACCCCCAAAATAAAAAGATAATATTTAGAAAGTTCTCTTCTCAATATTTCAGCGGAATTTATAAAATGTACTAAAAGTTAAGATACAAGAATAGCATTTCTCCTTTCATTTTTTCCCTTAGGCATTTTTAAAAATAGACTACATGTTATCAACTGTGAAATGACGTAATTAGGACGGGGTTATTTGTGGCAGTGAATTGTATGTTTTGGTGTGGTGAAGGGATAGAGTGATATTCTTTTATATGACATTCTCATTAGAGAGGGTGGAAGAGTGAAGGGATAGAGTATCATGTTCTTTTGTATCACACAGTGAACTTTTTTTAATCTCCCTTCTTCTCCCCCCACCCCCCTTCTGCTCCTCCACTCTCTAAAGGGGAATGTAAGCCCATTCCAGGAGAATACCAATGCAATTTCATGTTTCACTTGTAACAGCACATGACGTAAGTTATTTAAAAGTGTATTTCCACGAGAATTTCATAAGCATTCTCTTCATTCCCATTTCCCCAATTTGAATAAATTGCAGGTTATGATACATATATAATATAATTAAGAAAGAAATGTATAGAGAGCATAATAAATAACTTAGGAGTCTGCAGGAGGATTTCTAGTCCCACCCTGCACCTCTCTGCTTGCACCCCTCAATTCCAACTTCACAGGGAGACCTGTGTGAGACCCAGAACTCCGGGCACTGCCTGATTTTTTGGGTCTCACACATCTACCTTTTTGACACATTTGTATCACTCTCTGTTAGTGGAAAATGTTTGAGTTTTCCTTCCCTGACAAGTGTCTACCTTATGCTGATTCTACCTTTTTGCATGCCTTCAGTATCTCCCAAGAAAGCCTGGTGACTGTGTTCCTTGCATGTTGGGCAGCTAACCACCAGGTCAGCAGTTTGAAACTACTAGGGAAATGAAGCTTTCTAGTCCAGTAAAGATTTACCGTCTCGGAACCCCCTAGGGGCTGTTAAGTCCTGACCCACAGGAATACTGTGAGTTGGCATCAACTCAGTAACCGTGACTTTAGTTCTGGAGATTTTGGGAAGCATCTTCCATATATCACACATCTATATATCAGACACTAAAAAGTTGAATATGAAAAATATAGAGCCATCCACGTCATTCGTACTAAGTTCATTTTCCAGCAATGCTGGCATTGCCTTCCCATCTGTGCTGTGCCCCTGTGGCAGGGAAAGAAACAGCCTCAGAGCAACCAGACAGGGCTATGGCTG
This sequence comes from Nesogale talazaci, assembly GCA_004026705.1. Lineage (NCBI taxonomy): Eukaryota > Metazoa > Chordata > Mammalia > Afrosoricida > Tenrecidae > Nesogale > Nesogale talazaci. The sequence goes on from PVJH01021679.1 coordinate 27,019, forward strand.
TTGACTTGGAGCTCAGATCTTGTTGTGAGACTTGAAAAATCCAGGGCCAGTGTGAGAAGTTTGTTCTTGTTAGGTGCTGTGGAGCCGGCGCCTTCTAGGGACCATGTGTGCGATAGAAAGTAACCCCGTGACAATCACTGTGCCAGACAAGTTATCCCCTTTCTTGTGGCTCTTCTACTTCACCAGCATAATGTCTTGTCCCAGCGACCGGACAACATTTTCCAAAGTACATGAGATGATGTCTCTCCAGCATTGCCTCCTGGGAACATGCTGGCTGTACTTTTTGCAAGAGAGGTTTGTTTGTTCTTGGGGCAGTCTGTGGGACTTTGAATGTGCTTTTCCAGGACCCTAACTCAAAGGCATCGATTCTTCTTCTGTCTTTCTTACTCAGTGTCCACGTTTCCCTTGCATCCGAGATGGGAGTAAAAACCCTCCATGAAGTTCCTGGGACTGGAGCAGTTAGCCTCATCTTTACAGAAGCAGAAAATCTCCTCTTTCCCATGATATGGCTTCTCTTTCCTGTTGACCTCATGGTTAACAGCCAAACCTGCAGCCGCACGTGGGTCCCCTAAGAGTACTATATATAGTTCAAACAAATTGGGAAGCAGATTTTTTTTTTTTGGTTTGGTTTTGGGGGCATCATTGTCCTCTGGTGGTAGAAGTAGGAGGCCCAGCCTTGCTGCTGGATTTGAACCACCAACCCAGTGGGCCGCAGTCCCACGCTCAACCACTATGCCACCAGGGCTCAGCCCGGGAAGCAGATGTTAATGATAATTTTTATTTTATGATCTAAAGGATTATATTATAGTTAGAGACCATTTAAATCACCTCCTAGGGAAAAATGATATTATAAATCCGTCCTGATATAGAAGAGTTGAGCTAGATAAGACTTTTGTTTAAAAGTAATTTGTGGCTTATTTCCACAGTACTACCAAAAGAATAATAATAACAAAAACCCTTAAAAGAACTGACTGCCATCAAGTTGATTTTGATTCATAGTAATAATATAGGACAGACTATAACTGCCTCTGTGGATGTCCTGGCCTTTGAATCTTTATTGGAGTAGACAGCTTCATCATACTCCAGCCTAGCAGGTGGTTTTGAACTGCTGACGTTGAAGCTTAGCGTGTATCCTAGTACGTCTCCAAGACTACTTAAAATGTTCCCGTCAGCTGAGCCCCGGTGGCGTAGTGGTTGAGTGCGGGACAGCAGCCCACTGGCTTGGTGGTTCAAATCCAGCAGCAGCTCTCCAGGAGCAAGGCTGGGTCTCCCACTCCCACCAGAGGGCAGTGATGCCTGTCCCCCCCCCAAAAAACAAGCAAATCAAACAAATAAAAATGTTCCCGTCTAACAGTGCTAAATTCAGTGTATCCCCCGAGCTGCATTCCTTTTGGCAGCTCCTGGGGAGAATCTGCTTTCTTGTGTTTTCTAAGCAGTGCTAACTGCAAGGCCAGCAGTTTAAACCTACACAGGAGAAAGATGAAGCTGTCTACTCCTCTCTAGAGGGCTGCGAGAATTCCTTAGGGTCTGGGGTGGCGTAGTAGAGTGTATGTTGAGCTGCTATCCACAAGGTGTTGGAAACTGCCAGTTTCCGAAAGGTGAGGCTTTTTCTCCTTGAAGAAGTTATTCTTGGAAACTCGCAGGGCAGTGCTACACTGTCTAGTAGGATCACTGGACAGTCAGAATTGGTGTCGTTTGGGGAGTTTGGAGAATTCCGTGACTTGTGACTGCAGCATTTCAAACTTTGCTTCAGGCATGGCATTGCCTCTTTCTGACTCTCCTGCCCCTCCCTTCCAGGAGCCCTGGCGATTATGTCAAGCCAGGATATTCTCCCATCCCCAAACCCTTAATTTCATCACAGCCATGAAGTGGGTTTGTTTTGTCCTATATGGCAACATAGTCCTAATTTAAGGGACTAGGGTGTGGACTTTTTTTAAGTAGGTCTCCATTCTGCCTAGCAGAAATAGTAATTCGCCATGGTTTAATTTGAAGTTGTAATTTTTATTATTGAAGTTGTGCAGCTTTTCACATATGTGCTGCTGCTGCTGCTGCTTCCTGTGTGAGGCCTACATGTCCCTCCTTTTCTGTGTGTCGAGTGCTTTCCTCTGATTGATAGGTGGGCATATTTTGCCTATTTTGAATTTCACGCGTTATTGTTTACTGCATGGATGTTGCACCTATTTCCTCCCCAAACTTGTGTGGCTTGCCCTAACTTTCATTTTGATTCACATGAGTCTTGAGTGTTTATTTGTTTAAGAAATTCTAACCCTGTGGCTATGAGGATATTTTGTAACATTATTTCCTAACATTGAAAAACATTATTTCTTTAGAATTACTGTCTCCCCTCCTAGAAGTGGTAACTGAAAGCAGAGCTGTTGTGTCTGCGAATGAGACGGGCTCATCTGGGGTCAGGAGCATGTATGCCTTCATGAAGATTTCTTTGAATCAAGAACTATTGTAGTGAGAGGTCCAAATTGCCAGGCCTCATTTCCCCCAGATCCAACTGGAAATCTATAGTGTGCCCTTTCGATGACTAACGGTGGGTTTTCAGTCTGTTAAATGGATTTGGTATCTATTCATAAGCAAAAAAATCTAGAGGAAGTTTGGTAATTCAAGCAAATGATTCAAGCTGGGTAATTCCACATTTGGTAAGACATGACATCTCATGACACTACTTTTCAGATGTAGGTTATAAAACACTGAGTGATTTTTTTAAAGGGGATTTTTAAAGAAGTACTTGTGAGCACTGTGTCATTGTCATGTTCAGGTAAGAACAGCATGTTTCGAAAAAACTGAAAGTCAAAGCTCACACAAAAATCCCATCATCATATAACAGTTTGTGAAGAAGATATTTATGTACATAATGGTTTTTGTTGATGTAGTGATCCGATTAATTTTTTTCATTGTGAGATCCTACTAATATAATTGTACACAATTATATTCCTCATGTTCCTTTGATGATTTTCTCATCACAACCTTCATACCAACCCTCTTTGATACGGGTTTGTTGTTACTCCTGGTAAGCTGACTTCCTCTCTGAGCGGCTGCTCGTCCTCATTATGTTGTTGATGCATAAACTCCCAGTGGATTCTGGCTTGCTGCCTTTGGTTTTGACTTCATCTGCTTACCAACCAAACCTGCCTCCCTGGTAGCCGCACCCACGCCCCCTTCCCCCCCCCCCCCTTTCCCTTTGCAACCTAAAATTTCCTCCAACAAACCAACCAACCAACCAGCCAACCAGCCAACCAACCAACCAACCAACCAACCAACCTCCCTGTCATCCAGTTAGTACAGACTCACAGCCACAGAGTACCTGTATAACTCTTAACTGGCCCTGTGAGTTTCCAAGACGATCCCTATTGATGGGAGTACAAAGTCCTTCTTTCTCCTTTGGAGGGGCTGATGGTTTTGAACTGCTGACAATGAGGGTCGCAGACCAATGCTTAACCATGACTCCACCAGGGCTCTCGATAATTTTCTCAATAGTGATACCCAAAGCTTGTTTATCATTGTATCTCTCGTTCAGAGGGGGTAGTGGATGAAAGAATATTGGGAGACTTACATAATTAGCAGTGTCAAGCTTCTGATCTAGGTATTTTGAATTTTCAACCTACTAATTTTAATGTCCCTTCCTAAAAGCTATGTATTAAAACATAAGTTCTTAGATGCTTGCAATTTGTGTTTTAGTTCGCATTCTATGGATAGCCTTGACAATTCTTTACTCTAGAACAATTACACTATTTGTTTTTTTAATTGAAAAGTTTCTAACATGTTTAAGCCAGGATCATTTCTTTCTGCTTATTTGTCAGTCTCTTTCATTTTATCGTGAATTTATGAAAGCAGAATCTGCAGTCTAAATCTTCAATAACTCCTTAGGAGAATAATTGCTACTTACTGATAAATGTGTCCCACAGTAAAATAATTGTAACAGTAACTCATGGTACTGGTGAAAAAGTGGATAAATGAGTCAATATGACAAAAATGTCTTTTTCCTCGAACTTTATTTGACCTTGCGCTTGGTGATGGGGTTTTTACATATCATATCAGAATCAAAATCATGAAATAAATAATTGATTAGTCCTTTATCTTATAAAGAACTTTCACTCTCGGCTATTACTAATCCGATTTGAAAACTTATGACCTGTCAAACAAATCATAGCCCGATGATGCCTTCTTGTGGCTGTGGCCTTGTCCTATGAGGATTCTGGGAACTTGCTCTCCTTTTCTTCCGGAGGCAGGCCACACACCCTCTCTGCTTTCTCTTCCTTTTGACAAGCCACACTGAGCCAGGCTCAGACTTGAGCAAGCCCTGAGGATTCTTCAACCGCCAATGGACCCACAAGACTTTGTGCATCCTGGCCTGTGAGCTTCCTGCATTTTGCATCATTGTGCGTGCTGCATGAGTGAAGAGGAATTTAAGGACTAGTATTGGGCTGAGTGGCTAATACTGGACTTAAGTACTTGATTTGGACTGGGCTGGGATATATTTTTTTAATATACTCTTTGATTATAAAGCTCTTTATTTTACACATATAAATCTCCCTGGGTTGGCCTAACACAGTTTCTGTTTCTCATTTCTGACTCGTGATAATATGTGTTTTGAATGCCTAATCGTTCAAAATAATTTTCTTTTCTTTGGGGGGGGGGGGGAGATCACTGTCCTCTGGTGGTCATGGGAGCTATCCAGCGCTGAAACTGAGAACCGTCGCTGGATTTGAACCACCAAGCCGGCGGCCCACAGTCCCGCCCTCAACCACTTACACCACCAGGGCTCAGCCCCCAAATAATTTCCATCGAATACATAGTCATGAAACACTGTGGGATTTGAGAGCATCACAGGACCATATTAGCATTAGTAGTGTATTTCTGTCTTATCTGCCGCAGGTCCCTGAGTTTTTGCCTCACATACTTTGAATGAATACTTTGTTGTTAGATTAGACATAGCTAGGATCATTAGGACATTTTGTCAGATTGATCCCTTTATCATTCTGTAACCTTTCTCTGTATCCTTGCTAATTTTCCTGGTTCTGAAGACTGCTTTTGGGGGGGAATAATATAGCTACTCCAATTTATTGATAACAGTTAACATGAAATCACTTTCTCCATTCCTTGCTTTTTTTCCTGAGTATTTATAATGAAAGTAGTTTGCTTATAAATAGCATAGAGTTGTGTCTTGTTTTTATACCTACTCTCATAGTTGTGGTCTTTTATTTAGTATATGACTCTATTTCTTTTTTTTAATGTCTTTATTTCTTAGTGTTGTTGTTGCCAAATTAAATAAAGTGATAGATAAGCACTAGTAGTAGGTACCAATAGATAGATAGATAGATAGATAACACTACTTGTAGGTACCATAGTTTTCAGACAATAAGACGCACCTGACCATAAGATGCACCCATTTTTTAGAGCAGGAAAGCAAGAAAAAGATATTCGGAACCAAAAAGTACCAATATACTTAAATATTTATTAAAGTAAAACTAAATAGGGTAATATTTAACAGCTTAAACTGAAGAGTGGTGTTAATACCCATCATCACTTTCATTAACAAATGAGAGGAGGAAGCATTCACTGTGCCGATCATGTGACTTGACTTACACTGAGACTCCAGGAGGCGGGACTTCCCTTGAACACACAGCAACCCACAGCCTGCAGACAACAGTAGACAGGAAACGTGTGCATGGGATCAGAAACTAATGTTCTGGGGTACCACACCTTCCAACCATAAGTCACACCCTCGTTTTTCTCCCACTTTGTTCTGAAGAACAAGCATTCGCCTCCTCAGGGTTTTGAAAAACGATTTCAGTCCCAAGCCAGACAGTGGCTGTAGTTCAGGATGTCCTCGATTAGAAGCCCTTGGAGTCCCCGGACAGTCCTCCGTCTCTGTCGTGATCCTTGGCTAGTGTCCTGAATGTTCTGTTCTAGCCTGTTCCCTGTAAAGACTTCATTCAGAAGTGACTAGATCTAGGTTGGGTTCTTAACCAAGAGGTCAGTGGATGGGAGAACAGGGAGACTGAGGCAGTCTGCTTCCATAAAGCCTTACAGCCTCAAACCCCAGGGAGGGGTTCCACTCTGTCCTGTGGGGTCCCTAGGCCTTGGAATGGATGGACTAGGAGGCAGTGTGTGTGTTCTCGAATACCCTTGTCAGCAAAACCAAGGAAAAGCCCGCTCTCTGAAACAGCATCATATATATGGGCACAAAGGTCAGTACGTTAGCATGTTTTTTTCTTTAAATCATTTTATTGGAGGCTCCTACAACTCTTGTTACAAACCCTAACATCAGCTGTGTCCCGCATATTGGTACATCGATTCCATTGTTCTTTTCTAGACGTTTACTTTTCCAATGAACCCTTGGGAACTGCTCCTCCTCTTTTCACCCTCCCCTCCCAACCCTCTTGGCCCCTTGATAGATTGTAGACTCATAATTATTTTCAAATCTCATACTGGCCACTATCTCCCTTCCCCTCTGGTTTCTGCTGTTCTTCCCCTGGCTGGGGATGTGTGGTTATGTGCCATTCATTGCGATTGGTGCCCCCTCACTGCCCCTCTCTCCCCACCTTCCCCCTACCCTTTTGGTATCCTTATTCCTATTACTGGGGTCCATGGGTTGTGAATTTTATCTCCTGCCTATACCTTTGTACATGCTCCAGTCTATTCTAGATTGGGAGGCGGCATTGAGGACCTTATAGCAGAAGTGGAGGTGGGAGGGCAAGGGAGGTGAGGAGGCCTCCAGGGAATAGAGGTATATTGCATGACCCATTAGTGTGCTCCTTCACCCTGATTGACCCATCCCCTCCCTGCGACCCCTCCATGGGGAGATGTTCTATTGTCCATAGATGGACTTTGGGTCTCCCCTCAAGCCCCACCCCCATCCATTCTCGCCAATGCAATTTTGTTTGTTTGTTTACTGTTTATTGTGAATCTTTTGATGCCCATTGCCCAGTCTCGATGATGCCTCATGATCGCACTGGCTGGTGTGCTTTCTTCCATGTGGGCTTGTTGCTTCACTGTTCGATGGCTGCTTGTTTAACTTCAAGCCTTTAAGACCCCAGACACTATATCTTTTAATAGCCAGGCACCATCCTCTGTCTTCACCACATCTGCTTTCGTACCCATTTTGTCTTCAGTGGTTTTGTAGTGTGTGTGTGTGTGTGTGTGTGTGTGTGTGTGTGCATGCACGTGCATCACAGATTGCCAATTTGTTAGAACAAAGTGTTCTTGTACTGAAGGAAGGTATGATCTGAGGCCCAAAGCCCATCTGCAGCCTCAGTGTACTGCCTTATAAATATATGTACATAGGCCAATACCACTATTGTTATGGATTAATGTATTTGCATAAGTGCACACATATTCCCTATCTGTGCCTTTGCTTCCTAGAGCCTCTGTTTTCTTTTGTCTTCTTCTGTGCTGCCATCACTTTCCCCCTTCTTCCACCTCTTTGTAGTGCTCTCCACTAGTTTGGTGTTGCTCTAACCTCTCCTAGATCCTGGTTCTGCTTCCCTAGTTGTTCCCCTGTCCATGATGCCATCTGCTCACCTCACCCTTCTCCCCGCCTTCTTCGTCTCCCTCTACCTTCCTGGGCCATTGACCCCATATCCTTCTCCCAGGGTTTCCCTTTCATAGTCCAACCCATATAATTAGGTAAACCATCCATGTCCTAGTCCAAACAATAAGAAAACATGCAGTTGAAGAAAAAAAAGGAAAGAAAAAATGAGAAAAAAGAAAGAAAGAAAAAAAAAACCCTTTAAAGGTCCAGGTCTGTTTGCTAGTCCCCATGGGACCTTCCCCCCTGGTCCTGATAGAGATCCAGGGGCTGCCCCTTCTCGCCCAAAGTCCATTCTTGGGGCTCCTCTGGGGCTCTGAGTTAGTCCGGGTAGACTAGAGGAACAAATTCATAGACACGCATATGAATATAAAGGTATGGTTTATATACTAGAGGAATGGGACATAGAGAAAGCATCCCAACCCTGTCCAGTTCAAAGTCATAAGTCTGATATTAGCCCATATGCCCGATACCAGTCTATAAAATCTCCTTCCCGCTCATGAAGTCACAAGCCAGTCGGTGCAGAGTCCTGGTGTCAGCTGGGTTCTCCCCATGGCTCCTTGCTTTCAGGGCTCAGGGTCCATCAACAGCATTCAGTGGTGGTAGAAGCAACTCAGCACTGGCAGAGGTCTCCATGTGGCTTCTCCAGCTTTAGAGGTCTGGTTACATCAGGGTAAGGCTGTGTGGCTTCTCCTCTGGCTCCTTCAGCTCCTCGGATGCTGCCATCTTGTCTTGTCCATAGTGCTGCCATCTTGTCTTCTCCATAGTTCGTTGTCTCTGAGACTAACTCCCAACAACTGGGGAGATAGCTTCTCATCTCCACAAGGGAAATATCGCGAGATTTCCCAGAAGTCTCAGGAGAAAGCCATGCCCACACGGAGGCCTCATTGGCTACTCAATGGCTAGCTCCAGAGTAACAGGCTAGACTCCACCCCTACATCTCAATCATGAAATTAACATAAGCACATGACTGCCACAGGCTCTGTGCTTGGCTTTACTCCAATTGATGACCTTTTATGCTCCATTCCCAAAGTGTCTTCCCACTGTGTGTCCCCATTATTATCCCTTGTCTCTATATGCTCCAATTAGGGGACAACAAGCAAATATTTTTAAAAAAACAAAATTCAGTACTGTAAAGTTGAAAGTGGTAGTAGAATATAGTTGGGTTGTTGTCTACCATGTTTGTTAACTGTTTCTACTTGTTATGTTTGTTTCTCCTTATGTTTTTTGCCTTTTTCCAGTTTTGATGGAACATTATCTTTGGTTCACGTGTATCTGTCTCCTCTTACCCCTAGCTCACTATGCCTCTTAAGTGTTTTAAAAAAGTGATCAGGGGGCTGAGCCCCGGTGGCATAGTGGTTGTGCGCGGGCCTGCAGACCACTGGGACGGAGGTTCAATTCCAGCAGTGGAGTTGGACCTCTTACTCCCACCACCGGAGAGCAGTGATGCCAAAAAAAAAAAAAAGTGATCAGGTATCAGGCATCGAAGAACAGAAAAATCATATAATTGCGAAAGAATACACAGTGGGGACACAAAGCCCATCTGTAGGCAACTGGAAATCCCCTTACAGAAGAGTCATGGGAGGAGATGAGCCAGTCAGGGTACAGTGTAGCAACAATGAAATATACAACTTTCCTTTAATTCTCAAGTGCTCCCCTCTTCCCCCCATCATGATCCCAATTTTACCGTACAAATCCATCTAGACCAGAAGCAGTACAATGATGCAGATAGGAACTGGAAATACAGGGAATCCAGGACAGATGAACTCCTCAGGACCAGTGATGAGAGTGGTGATATCAGGAGGGTGGAGGAAAGGTGGGGTAGAAAGGGGGAACCAATTACAAGGATCTACATATAACCTCTCCCTGAGAGACAGACAATAGAAAAGTGGGTGAAGGGAGACATCAGACAGTGTAAGACATGACAAAATAATAATAATTTATAAATTATTGAGGGAGTGGGGAGGGGGGGAAATACAAGGAGCTAATACTAAGAGCTCAAGTAGAAAACAAATGTTTTGAGAATGATGAGGGCAACAAATGTATAAATGTGTTTGGCACAATGGATGTATAGGTGGATTGTGATAAGAGTTATACAAACCCCCAATAAAATTATTAAAAAAAAATAGTGGTTATCCTAGAGTTTCTAATCTACAGTTTTTACTAGTGTCTGTCTACCTTCAGGAGCCCTGGTGGTGTAGTTGGTTATACATCAGGCTGCAATACCCAAGGCCAGTAATTTAAAACCACCAGCTGCTCTTTCAGGAGAAAGATGGGACCTTCTATTCTCTTAAAGAATTAAAGTCTTGCTCTCAGGGGCAGGTCTAGCCTATCCTATAGGGATTGATTCCATGGCAGGAAGTTTTACCTTCAGATAACAGTGGCTCAGACTTAGTGGTGTTGGGTATTCCCAATTTCTCCCTCTGTTCTATTTTGACATTGCTGTTACTGTTCTCCCTTTCCATAAGTCATTATCACCAAATTTTTCACTCTCATCTCTCTCTCTCTCTCTCTCTTTCTCTCTCTCTCTCTGCCATAGAGTTGGTAAGGATTTTGACCACTCCATAGGACAGCATAGACCTACCCCTCTGACTTGCAGACCACCACTCTCTACAGCGGTAGAAAGCTCTTGCACATTGACTGACACTTTCAAACTGTTAGCCTTGCAGATTGTAGCCCAGCCATCAGCATTATGCCACCAGTACTCCTGTCATGACTTTTAGCCAATTGTCACCATGTACATCAATGAACAAGAAACCCATTTTTAAAATTATAGTGCTTTCTCTTATCCATTTTCTAATTCCTTCAATGATGCAGATCAAAATTTCTGGCTTGTGTAGTTTTTCTTGGAATTTTTACATTTCTGGCAAGGCAGATCAGCTAGCAATACATTTCCTTGGTTTTTGATTGTCTAAGAATATTTTATTGCTATTTTACTTACAGAAATTAATTCCAGTGGACATAAAATTCTAGGTTATTTCCTTGATCTCTTTAGGCATTTTACTTCATTCCTTTCTGCTTGCATGTTTCTGCTAAGAAGTCACTTGTAATTTTTATCCTGGTTCCTATTGTTAAAGCATGCCTCCCCTCCCAACCCTTAGTATCTTTTAAGATTTTTCTCTTTGTCTGTGATTTGCAGTACAGCTTGAAAAGGATGTGCCTGAGAGTAGATTTGTTGGTATTTTTCATAATTGCTGCAATCTGTGCTTCCTGGCTCTGGAGTTTAGTGTCTGCCTTAATTTCACAGAGCTCTTAGCCATTATTTCTGTATATACTTCTTCTGCTACCATACTTCACAAAAATAACAATTTTTTAATGCTACAATCCTGCTTTCATTTTAAAATTCTTCCTTAAAGATTCCATATGTCAGCTTATATTAATCGTCTAGTCTTATGTATTGTCCTATTAGGTTCATTATGTTGGTGTTCCTGTGTGACTTGAAGTTTATTTCCACTCATACATTTTTCTATATGACAGTGCAACTGCCCCATCAGATGTCTTTGTTATAATATTATAATATTACAGGGGCAAATCACCAGGTCTTTCTCTCCCTC
>PVJH01021680.1:0-38097 GCA_004026705.1 Nesogale talazaci
GGAAAGACCAACATAGAGGCTATAGATCTAAACACTACAATTAGACAATTTGACTTGATATCAACAGAGCTTTTCCTCCAAATACAAAAAAATTCACATTCTTTTAAAGCTCACATGACATATTTGAAGACAGACCACATGTTGAGGCATAAGTTGAATCAGTATACATTTAAGCACATTGATATAATACAGACCTCTCTCTCTGAGCATAATGCCATAAGCCTGGAAGTCAATAAAAGGAAGATGAAGAAAGATAGGGAAAACAATTGGAGGATGAATAACTATTGCAAAATAAGTGTGTACTGGCCCAGATCAGAGATGAAATGAGGAAATTTCTAGAAACCATGAGAATGAGAACACAACATACCCAAACTTATGGGACACAGCAAAGGCAGTTTTCAGAAGTTTCACAGCAATATGTGCACACCTGAATAAGGAAGAAAGACATCTGATTGATATACTGATGCAAAATTCACAGCAACTAGAACAGAGTCAGTAGGACAATCTTACTAATAGCAAAAAGAAAAGAAAAAATAAAAATCAGGTCTGAGATTAACAGAAGGGAAAGTGAACTATGGAAAAATTAATGGTGCTAAAAGTTGATTCTTTGGTAGGATAAACAAAAGAGAATGCTTGCAAAAGAAATGGAGGAATAAATTTCAATAGCAAGGGTGAGCTGCAAAAGAGGGGACATTAGGATGAACCCTAATAAAATCAAAAGGATAATTACACAGTAGTACAAAGGACTGTACCTTCAATGATTTCAACAACTTGGAATACATGGACAAATTCTTGGAAAAAAATCTATCCCTAGCCTATTTCCTAGGGAATCTCAACAGATCCATAGTAATAGAAGAAACGGACAAGATTATCAGATAATTACCAACCAAAAAAATCCCTGGACCAGATGGCTTCGCAAGAGAATTCTACTAAGCATTCAGGGAAGAACTGACACCAATCCTACACAAACTCTTCCAGAACATAGAGAAAGATGGCCAACTCCCAAACTCTTTCTATGACACTAGTATATGGTAACTTTGAAACCTAAATCAGACAAGGATACCACAAGAATCAAGAACTACAGACCAATTTTCCTAATGAACATCGATGTAAAAATCTAAACAAATACTGGCTAACAGAATACAAAAGTATATAAAACAAATTATTCACCATGACCAAGTGAGATTCTTACTAGGGATGCAGGGATGGTTCAATATTGAAATGAAAAATTTAAGAATCACATGATAATATTGATAGATGCGAAAAATGCATTCGACAGCATCCAACACCAATTCCTGTTTAAGAAACTCAAGAAGATAAGAATAGAAGAAAAATTCCTCAATATAATACTACCAATGTGGTAGTCAATGGAAAAAAGATGAAAACAATCCCTCTGAAAAGGGGGACCAGACAAGGATGTTCCTTGTCCTCACTCCTATTTAATATCCTACTAGAGGTCCTAGCTAATAGTAAAAGGCAAAGGAAAGGCACCAAAGGTTTTCATCTGGGCAAGGAAGATATTAACCTCTGATTATTCACAGATGATATGACTTAATATATGCCAAATCTCAAAAGCTCCACAAGGGGAGTGACAGAAGCAATAAAGCAGCAGTTCTCAACCTGGGGGTTGCTATCCCTTTGGGAGTCAAATGACCCTTTAACAGGGATCACCAAAGACCATATTTCCAATGGTCCTTGGAACCGAGACACTGATCCTCTATCCATCTTCAGGTGGGTCTGCCCACATGCAGATGTGCCCACATGTGGGTCACCACAACATGAGGAATTGTATTAAAGGGTCATGGCATTAGGAAGGTTGAGAATCATTGTGATAGAGAAATATGGCAGAGTGACAGGATACAAGATCAACAGATAGACATCGGACTGCATTATACATCAGAAAAAAACACATTTAACTGAAATATCTAGAGATATACCTGAATTTTTTTAAAAAAAAGATCTGTGTGAGGAAAGCTACAGAACACTATTAAAAGAAACCAAACGTGCTCCTACTCCCACCACCAGCGGGTAGTGATGTCCGCAAAAAGAAACCAAAAGTTTCTCAAAAGTTAGAAGGACATCCCACGCTCATGGATTGGAAGACACAGTATTATAAAGATGTAAGTTCTATTCAAGGCACTATATTAATTCAATGCTATTCTGCTATCCTGATACCATCATCTTTCCTCAAAGATTTGGAAAACTATTACCAACTTCATATGGAGAGGAAAGAAACCCAGAATTAGCAGAGAACTCCTGAAGAAGGACACAGTTGGAGGGCTCGCTTTATCTGACTTTACCACCTATTGTACAATCACAGTGGTCAAAACCGTGGTGCTGCTAAAATGACACTCAGACCAATGGAAAAGGATTGAAAACCCAGAAATAAAATCATCAGCATACAGAACACTGATCTTCCATAAGGGGCCAAAATATATCAAATGGGAAGCATATATCCTCTTCAATATGTGGTGCTGAGAAAAATGAAAATATACTTGCAGAAAAATGAAGCAAGATCATTACCTCACTCCATGCACACAAATAAATTCAATGTGGATCATAGATCTAGAGGTAAACCCCAAACTATTAGGATCATCAATGAGGGAATTGGGACAAATGTGATAACCTTGGTGCAGAAAACACATAGGCTATAAGAAATAGGGAAAGACACAAACACAGAGGAGGCACAAATACTGAAGATAAAACACTTGTGTTCGTTGAAACAATTTGCCAAGAGAGTATTAAGAGAGCCCATGGACTGGGAAGACATCCTTAGCAATGACACATCAGACAAAGGTGCTATTACTAATCTCTACAATACTCTGCTAGCTTCCAAAAAGATAAAAATAACTAATTCCCCACTGAGGAGGTGGGCAAAGAACCTAAACAAAAGTTTCTCAAGGGCAGAAATCCAAATGGCCAATAAACATATAAGAACTGTTTCTGATCTTTATCCATAAGAGAAATGCAAATTAAAACAACTATGAGATACCACCTCACACCCTCAAATACAGCACAATTCAAAAAATCAGATCCCACAAATTGTTGGGGGGCTGTGGTGAGATAGGAATTCTCATCCACTATTGGTAGACCTGTAGGTATGTACAGCCACTATGGAAATTGATTTGGCAATATCTAAAACAGATGGAGATTGAGCTACCATACAACCCAGCCATCTCCCTACTAAACATATATGCAGAAAAGAAAAGAAACAAACGAAGCCAGAGATCTGTTCTCCAATGTTAACTGTGGTGCAGTTCACAATTGCAAGGAGTTGAAAACAACCCAAATTTCCATCAACAGATGAATAGATTAAAAACACAATGGTACATACATGCAATAGAGTACTAAATGCATGAAGCATATTGATATGTGGGAAGAACTGGAGGAATTATACTAATCAAAATAAGCCAAGCATAAGAAGACAAGTACAATAAGAGGCCACCAAGGTAAGCAAAAACAATAACAAAAAATCCAAAAAGGGACATGTGTGTTAGTCTGGGTAGACTAGAGAAACAAATTCATAACACACATATGGATAGAAGAGAAAGGTTTATATATAAGAGGAATGGAACATAGAGAAAGCATCCCAACCCAGTCCAGTCCAAGGTCATAAATCCGTTGTTAGTCATGTCCGATACCAGTCTAGAAAGTCTCCTTCCAACTCACGAGGCACATACAATGACACCAGGATGATCACAGGCCAGTAGGTGCAGAGTCTTCTGTATCCAGTGGAGGTAGAAGCATCCTGGCGTTTGCAAGGGTCTTCCCATGGCTCCTCATTTCCAGGGCTCAGGGTCCATCAGCAGGATCCATTGGCAGTGGAAGCATCTCAGTGCTGGTAGGGATCTCCCTGTGGCTTCCCAAGCATCTCATCACTGGCAGGAGTCTCCACATGGTTTCTCCCACCCCAGAGGTTTGGTTCCATCCAGGTAAGCCCATGTGGCTTCTCCTCTAGCTACTCCAGTCTCCAGGAATCAGGATCAATCAGCATGCTGTCATCTCATCTTGTCAGTAGGACCTGAGTCTCTGGTCTCTCATCTCACGGGGGAAATAATGTGCAATTTCCCAGAATTTTCAGAGATAGCCATGCCCACACAGAGGTCTCATTGGTTATCTCCAGATTGATAGGCTAGATTCCACCCCTATACGCTAAGTCAAATTGGCACCAGAGTATGTGACTGCGACATATGGAAAAAGCTACTAAATACATACATTCCCAGGATAAGGTCCAGGTACTATGGCAGTTGCCAAATCCAACCCAAACAGTCAAACAAGGATTGGGGGAGAAAAGAGACATGGGAACAGGTCACTAACGCACCCAAGGGGAAGGTATTGTTTACGTCTTCATAGGAGAGGGAGAGAGAGACCAGACTTCAACCCAGCATACCAACATGTGAATACCCCATACAGGTATGAAGCAGGGAATCAATAACAAGGTCAGTGGGGCTGGTCCCCAATTCCAACTATGTGGGCACTCCCCACCCTTCACCCCAGAAGAATACATTTCAAAGGACAGCACTGAAGTTACAGCTGGGGAAGTGGGGCTTCTCTTATCAGGGGCAAATGAAGAGGGAAGGAGAAAGTGGAACATACCCTGGCCTACCAAGTCCTGAGGATATTCCAGCACAGAGCAGCCAATGCACACAGGATCACAAGGCAGTCCCATCACAAGACATAATGATGTCCCTCACTGAAGCACAGTGCTAAGGGGGACAGCACTGGGGACACGGTGTGGGAGATGTGCCCGATCCAACTCCACCACCACTCTGGGGTGAAACACTTAGGGTGTACAGGGAGCAGCAGGGGGATAAAAGCAGTGAAGTCCCTGGGGAATGATAAAGGTGGACTTGGAGGCCAGGGAGTGGCACCCCAGCAGACACAACTGGAAAACACTCATAAAGGTCAATGGGCACATCTGGAAATGTTTGAGGGCTTTTTAGTTTTTCCTGTTGTTTTTTTCTCTCCTTTTTGTTTTGTTGATTATTTAATTTTTTTCTTCTTTTTATGTTTTGCTATGCTTTGTTTTTTCGTATTATTATCTATGGATATCTATCTGGATGAGATAGGCAGGATGAACAATCTGGAAGCGAGAACAATGGGACTGATGGGTCTGTGGGGGTATGGAAGAGGGCGAGATGGGGGAAAAGAAGAGGGGTGCCAACAAACCCAGGAACAAGGGAAGAATAGTGATATAAAATTGATGGCAAAGAGGGCATAAGATGCTTGAGGGCGGGGGGGAGAGGGGGGCGCGAGGAGGGAGGAAGGACGGCCTTGATTAAGGGCAATGTAATGAAGAGGAATTACCAAAACCTGAATGAAGGTCGAACATGATAGTGGGATGGGAGGAAAGTAAAAATAGAGGAAAGAACTGGTAGGTAAATGGACATTTATAGAGGTCTAAATACAAGCATGTATATATGTAAATACATTTATACACAATAATGAGAAAGAGCTATGTACATATATTTATTTATAAAGTATTATGGTAGCAGATGGACATTGGGCGTCCACTTAAGTACTCCTTCAACGCAACAATTTGTTGTACTAACATGACACTTTGTGATGTTCACCTTCACTGACAGGATCGCTAAAGACAAAATGGGTGCATAAGCAAATGTGTTGAAAAAAGCTGACTGTGCCTCGCTATCAAAAGATATAGCATCTGTGGTCTTAAATGCTTGAAGATAAATAAGCAACCAAGTAGCTGAGAAGCAACAATGCACACACCAGCACACCAGCCTTTGTGAACATGCGTGCTGATAGGCTCAGGTCTCAGGCATCAAAGACCCCAAACAAACAAACCAGCAAGCAAAACGCATAGCAAGGGGAATGAAGGGGAGGGCAGAGTGGAGACCCAAAGCCCATCAATTGGAAACCCATGAGAACAGCCACAAGGAAGAGTCAGTCAAGGTGCAGTATAGCATGGATGAAACACACGTTTCCTCTAGTTCTTTAATGCTTGTCCTCCCCCCCCCACAATCGCCTCCCTTCAATGACTCCCATTCTACCTTACAAACCTGGCTAGACTACGTACACTGGTACAGATCAGAGCTTGCAACACAGGGATTCCAGAACAGATAAACTTCTCAGGACCAATAAGGGGAGCAGCAATATACTAGGAGGGAAAGGGGAGGGAAAAAGGGGAACTGATCACAATGATCGATGTATGGTCCCGCTCCCAGGAGGAGCGACGCTAGAAAAGTAGGTGAAATGAGACAGCAGTTGGTGTAAAACATGAAATTTATAAATTACAAGAGGGCATGGGAGAGGGAGGGGAAAAATGACTTGATTCCTAGGACTCAAGTAGAAAAAAAATGTTTTGAAAGATGACAACATGTGTACAGACAAAACACATATGTGGACAACATGTATTTGACAAAATGGATATATGTATGGATTGTGATAAGAGTTATAAGAGCCCCCAATAAAATAAATCTTTATATTTCCTAATTTATTAAGGCTTGCTTTGTGGACTTAACATGTGGTCTATTCTGATAGAGTAGCCAATGAAACCTTTTGAATATTAATAAATCTGAAAGTAGTAATTATTAGTTTTATTATTAGAGATCACAATGATTGATGTATGGTGCCCCTCCCAGGAGGAGGGACAGCAGAAAAGTAGGTGAAATGAGATAGCAGTTGGTGTAAAACATGAAATTTATAAATTACAAGAGGGCATGGGGGAGGGAGGGGGAGTTCTAGTTGATTCCTAGGACTCTGTAACTACTAGATACACATATATACTATATGTAGAAAAAAATGTTTTGAAAGAGATGATGACAACATGCAGTTGTACAGACTGCATGTTTGTACAGACAAAACACATGTGCTATATATGTGTATATAGTATATAGTATATATGTGTATCTAGTAGTTACATAATCTAGTAGTTACATATATACAGATATATGTATATAGTAGTTAGATAATCTACTTTCTTTTTTTTGGGGGGGGGGCATCACTGCTCTCCGGTGGTGGGAGTAGGAGGCCCAGCCCCACTGCTGGAATTGAACCTCCGTCCCAGTGGGCCGCAGTCCTGCACACAACCATTACGCCACTGGGGCTCAGCCCAGATAATCTACTTTCAACTTGAACAAAGGAGTGGAGATTAGCCTGTCAATCAAGTCATAGCCTATGAAGCCTCTGTGAGGACATGGCCTTCTCCTGAGGATTCTGGGAACTCCTGTCTTCCTCTCTGGAGACAGGACCCTCTCTGCCTTCCCTTTCCTGCTGCTGAGATACTCAAGGAGCTTGAGGAGACACATGGAGATCAGTGCCAGCAATGAGATGCTTCCACTGTCACAGGCCTGTGATCTCTCTGTATTTGGCATCATGGTATGTGTTGCATGACTCTGAAGAAAAACTGGACATATGGACTAATATCAGACTTATGGTCTTGATTTGAACTTGACTGGGATGTTTTCTCAATATATAATTGCTCTTTTATATAAGGCTTTTTCTTATACATGAATTTTTTATGAATTTTTTCACAATTCAGATGCAAATATATGGATAAGTTTATATAGCAAAGAGAATATAACAGCAAATTACGCCACATAGCAGTACACAGCTCAGTCTAACTCAGTATTGTGGGTTAGTTAATATACTTAAGGCCCTTCTAACTCACGTGGCCACTAGCCCAAAGCCAGGGAAGCAGAGGCCAGCAGTGCAGCCTGGCGAAGCAGGTGGTGGTGGACCATCACTGTGCAGCAATGCAAAGGGGCAGACTGGAGGTGTAGTGTCTAGTGGTAGCAAGATGAGCGGAATTGGCCCACAGGCAGGAGACAGGATAGGACGATGGGGCAGTGTTGTGGAGTGGAACAGTGACATGGTCCATGAGTTGCCTTGGCCAGCTGGAGCAGTGCACTGCACAGTCCACAGGGAGCACAGCACACAAAATAAGGCCGGGCAGCTAAATCAGGCAGGACACTGGCACAGCCACCAGGTAGCGTGAGAGAGCTGCTGGCCTCCAGAGAACCATTTATTTCAGTGGCACCTCCAAAAGAGGTCATCAAGCTGAGACCTGACAGACTAAACCCCACCCATATCTTCTTACAGGTACCATGTTGATGCAAAAAGCCCCATATCACAGATGGCATTGATTCATTTGTTCATTCTAAAAGATTTTACTAAATGCCTGCTATACGTCAAGTTGATGGCTTAATATTGGAGATTCAATGATGAACAAAACACAAACAATTCTGTCTTCAAAGAGTTTATAGTCAAGTATAGGAGGCAGTAGAATGATCACACACAGAAATATAACATCGTCTTGAGGGACACTAAGGTCAACTGACATAACACAGTTCACAAAGACAATGTTCCACATTCTACTTTGGTGGGTAGCAACTGGGGCCTTACAGTCTTCTAAAGTGCAACTATTCGTTTCTTCCTGTTTGAGGGAAAGAAGAAGGAAGAAAATAGGAGAATAAATGGAAATAATTAGTCCAGTGGACTGATGGCCCAATAAACACCAGTCTCTACAACCCTGAGACTACAAGAACTTGATGTTACCCAGCAACCACTACCAACTATTCTGAAGCTAGAAGTTCTTGGATAGAGAGGGAGAAAAACGTGGACCCAAACTTGTGACTACTTAAAAAGACCAGGATGACTGGCTGGAGTAAAGACTGATGGGATCTTCAAGAGCAACCTTTACTCACACCTCATGTCTGTAACTGAACTCACCCCGCTGACTCCATTTTCAACCAAACAATAGACAAGCCTGTAAGTGGAACAACACCATGTGAGGTAAACACAACTTAATATAACCAACCATTTAAGATAAAAAGTGCTGCATTTACGCAATGACAAAGTTCAGAACAGTTATTAAAGAAGTGATGGTATATTAATGGGCTTTCAATGAGATGAAACAAAATGTGTATGAATTGTTGAGTGTAAAACTGATGATCTGCTTGTAAACCTTCGCTCACTTCACAGTAAAAAATTATTGAACAGAGAAGCACATATTGAAAATCTGGTAAGCGCTTTAGAAGTTAAGGAAGCATACATAGGATACCTCTAGGCACGTAAGTGGGGGAGCTAGGTTTGCTTACCCACAATACTAAAGCAGAGTGCCTTCAGACTGAGGCTCATGATATAGTGACACACTCTTAGGACAGTTGTTAGAAGCCCTGAAAAGAGCATTGGAGCAAAGTATAGGCCAATGAGCTGTGTGACTGAAAGAACAGAAGAAGGCTGCTGTGGGCACAGCTGAAGCTGTTCTGTATGACTAAATATAACCTATGACAGTTGGGTTTTGTGTCAACTTGGCTTGGCCAGGATTCTCAATGGTTCTACTATGAAACCTAAAGATGTATGCCCAGTAATTTCAGTGAGCCCAAGATTGACCTACCATTGTAGGTAATTCCATGATGGGATCTGCAGTGGGCAGGAAAATGGTTTTAAGAGGATTAGGGAGGAGTACAACTTCCTTACTCTGATCTCTTCCATGACACAACTGAAAAGACATCTCAGTGACATCTCATTAAATAGTTTCTGAGGGAAGGCTTGGCTCTTCTTGTTGACCTTGCATTTCTCATTGACCTCAGGTTTTGGGCACTTGGCTCACCATATTGCCTGCCTCCCTTTGGGAGCGATGAGTGGCTTGCCATATTGCCTGACCTT
Organism: Nesogale talazaci; assembly: GCA_004026705.1. Taxonomy (NCBI): domain Eukaryota; kingdom Metazoa; phylum Chordata; class Mammalia; order Afrosoricida; family Tenrecidae; genus Nesogale; species Nesogale talazaci. Next base: position 9,631 of record PVJH01021680.1, read on the forward strand.
GGATTAACTTAACCTTGCAGTCATGAACTTGACATTGGATTCATCTCCCTCTGCCTTTACCAGCCTGTGGTATTTGACCTGCTTTCTGATTTGTCAACCACAACAGTTACATGAGTCAGGAAAAGCCTCCAGATCAACATCTGACCCACAGGATTGAACCAGTTCGGAATTACCTGGTTTTATAACTGTGTGGCACTCAATACCCATCTATTTAGATAGATGCCACTGTCTTTGTCTCTAGACAAAAATGGAAGCCTAATACAAACCCCATAGTCATGAGTATTATCTATGAGTTCTATGTGGTCACTGGGATGAATTATTAAATGTAGCTGAAAAGAGAGTGCTGTGATAGAGATAATTAGTGTCAGAATTAATAGGAAGGTTGGCACGTAGGTCATGTCAGATTTCTACCTCATAAAATCTTGGGCAGATGATGTTGATGATGGTCCTTTTGCTTCTCTTTTGTGCTGCTGGAGGAGGTTAGATATGGTATCCAGGTAATTTTTTTACACACATGTGAAACAGATTTGATCTGATTTTTAAAGCGGATGATTGTTGAATTGCAAGTTGGAAAATGAGGCATTTTCAAAGAAAAAGGAGTCCTGATGATGCAGTGGGGTAAGAGTTTGGCTGCTTTCTATAAGCTCGGTGGTTCAAACCCATGAGTCCCTCTTCTGGAGAAAAATGCTTTCATAAAGATTTATATTTCATATAGGTAATAGCAATATTATGGGTCAGTTCTATTGTCTGAGTGTTACTATAAAAAGAAGTCAACTCAATGGCAGTTATCAAATGGAGACGACAAGGGAGGTGTGATGCTCCAGGCATTTTCAAGGTCTCTATGATAGGTAAGGGAATGAAGCAAGCCAATGTGGTTGAAGCCAAGAGTCACAGGTCGATTAATATGTATGAGTGGCAGGTATGGTGCAAGCAACTCCGAACTTCATAAGCTTTGCTGTAGATTTTAGACTTATCATGTGGTCACTGGGGAGACATGGGAATACTTAGGGTAACAGGGGTGATATGATCATTTGTTTTTAAGATTGGCAATTAGGACCATAGGGAACAATGATAAAAAGGAGGGCTACAGTAGTATTCTGGCAAAAGATGGTGAAGGCTTAGAAGGGGGATGCAGTGATAGACTCAAATAAGAAAGGATTTAGGTTGTACTTTGGAAGAACAGTCTACAGTACCTGGTGATTTAAGTTTAGCTATGAGTCGGCTTAGACTTGATGGTGGTGAGCTGGGTTTTTGCTTTTAGCACAGGAGCGACACAAGGTCAATTATATTCCCATCAAGATGGATTAATGACATTTAAGAAATTCTCCCTTCATCATTGACAGAGTTCCAAAGGTCTCAGTGGTGTGAACTACCAACAGTGTTTTCTGTGGCCCAGCGAGCAAGCTCAAGCCCAAGTTCCCCAGTCTAGCCCAGAGGTGAGCAGTGGCTTGGAATGCTCACCGTTTCCTGGGCAACGCCATTGTAGGGTTCTGTGGGCGGGGGAGGGGTAACTAAGGGCAACTGCCAGAAGAGAACTCCAGAAGAGAGGGAGAGTCAGAGGAGAAAATGGGCAACACGTGCTGTAGCCCCAGCCACCGTGGGTGATTCGAGGGCCTAGCTCGAGGCGACAGCGGAGGGCGGGTGGGGCAGAAGAGCGCGCCTGTGATTGGTGGGCTGGAGATACTGGGCCCTTGTGATTGGGCGTGGCCAAGACCCAGGACAGCATTTTGAACCGCCTAGGGTTCTGGGTAGCAAAAGCCTTGGAAGGATCTTAACTGAAAGGGGGAGGGGAAAAGTCGCCAACAAACGGCTGAGCTCACAATCTGGGCAGACACCAGACCGGGTGCCCCCTCCCCCCACCATGGAGAGAGCAAGGCCTGAGCCACTGCCTTCGCAGCGCCAACTGCCGCGGGCGACCCTGCCACGCCCGTTGCGCCCCACTCCGCCCTTGCTGCCCGTTGAGGGGACCTCCTTTCGGGCAGCAGCCGTCGAGGCCCCTCCTTCGCCACCCACCTCGTGCGAGGCCGCCATTGCGACCTTGGCCTCGTCGTGCGGGGAGGCCTCAGCATCGGGCATACAGCCCGTGGCACGGCGGCTGCTGCAGGTGAAATCGGATCAAGTGTTTTTGCTGCCTCCAGGGTCACCGCTGCCCCAGGCCCGAGACGAAGCAGTTGCCGCCTCTTCCGCGCAGGCGCGACTTCTGCAGTTGAGGCCAGAGCTGCTGCTGCTGCCGCCGCCGCCGCCGCCGCCCGCGTCCGATAGCGCCCCCTGCAGGTCGGATGCGCACCTAGCGCAGCCCCGTGCGCTGCACGTCAAGACTGAGAAGCAGGAACCCAGACTGGGCTTGGAACCGTCGGTGGGGCCCCGGCGAGCCATCGAGACCGGTTCCAGGGCTTCTAGAGTGGCCAAGGTGGAAGGGCCAGAGCCAGCCCTCGACAGCCGCCGAGGGGAAGAGAAAAAGGGCAAGTCGGAGGCAAAAGAGGTCATGAAGGACCTGGGGATCGGTGGTGAAAGCAAAAGCCTGGTGACGATCCGAGAAGGAGTCATCAAAACCGAGGAGCCGGAGAGACTGCGTGAGGACTGCAGGCTCAGTGCAGAGCCCGAGCCCAGTGAGCTGATCCATGGCAGCAAGGAGGTCATCCTAGCCCAGCCGCCTAGTGCCTTTGGGCCTCACCAGCAAGACCTCAGGATCCCTTTGACCCTCCACACTGTCCTCCCGGGGGCCCGGATTCAGTTTCAGGGACCTCCACCGTCAGAGCTGATACGATTGACCAAAGTCCCTCTGACCTCGGTGCCTATTAAAATGCAGTCCCTACTGGAGCCTTCTGTAAAAATTGAAACTAAAGATGTCCCGCTCACGGTGCTTCCCTCAGATGCAGGTATTAGACACCAGGGCCTTCTGCTTTTCCTATCTTCATCTGTGTGCCCCATAGCTGTCATGTCAGCAGTTCGGAAGTCTAAAGGCTAGACAGCTAAACTCCTGGAACGGATTCTTTACAGGGCAAAGGCTGCACCGGTAACACTTCTATCGGACTTGTCCCTAAAACGCTGAACATGCAAGGCTGGGATCTGACTGGGTATATGCACAAAAATGGAAATATTCTTGCTAAATAACTCAAAGCCTTAGGTATATATGCTACAACGACTGCATAGTAAAATACTGTCTTAGTGTACCTTAAAACTGGTTGCGAGATAGGAGAGTTAATGATTATAGGGGTTATTCATCTCTACATAGAACAGTAAACATTTTTCTAGGAGACTAGAACTTGATTAAATATAGTTTTTCAATATTTTTAAAGCCCCAAACTTATTGAACATGAAATTTTATTATAAAATAAGCTAAAAAAGTTTTAAAAGAACTGACTTTAGTTATAGCAGCAACAATTACAAATAGATTTTTATTCCTCTCCAGTATTCCCAAAGATGTTCTTAGCTAATCCTTATTTTTAGATTCGTTCGAACAAAACTAATTCACAGTGTCAGTGAATACCTTGGAAAGTCATAATAATCCACAGTTCCTATTTAATTTTGTATCGTGTTTGGTCTTTTTTTATATTTACACGGCTCTTTCCATTTCTTTGCTTTTGTTTTTCGTTTTTAAACTTTTCCATCTTCTAAAAGAAGGAATAGGAATACATTCATTATCCTGCTTCAGTCATCCTTTTCACTATAACCAAAATATTGTGTTCAGTAACTCTGCACTCGGGAGACCTGGTGGGGCAATGATTAGTGTTTCTGGCTGCTAACGGGAAAGTCAATGGTTCAAATCTGCCCACTGCTTAAAAGGAAAAAGCTAAGTCGTATCTGCTTCCATACAGATTTGCAGCTCTCTTCCACAAGCTCCCTGTGTGTCAGAGTCATAATCCACAGCAGCGATGGGAACTTGATAATGAACATAGACCATAGGAAGCGTATAGACAATTATTGTTGAACTGCATAAAAGATGGGAATTTAGCCACCTTATTATAAATTCATCAGCCTCTGTAACTCTAAAGTCATGTTGAATAATTTTCATATTTTTTTTCCCCAATAGCACATGAGCCCCTCCTTGATAGGAGCTTCAACCTCACGGTGAAATACAATTAAGATAGTGAGATAGCATGCATTTTTTTGCTAACGTGGCCTGCAAATGAGTTTCTGTAGGCATTTAGGAAGCCCTGGAGGCTTAGTGTTGGGCTAACAAAAGGTCCAACAGTTCAAATTCACCAAAGACTCTGGGAGAAAGATGAGGAGGTGTACTTCCATAAAGATTGATAGCCTGGGAAGTCCCAGGGAGAAGGTCTACTGTGTCCTGTGGCGTGGCTATGCGTTGGAATGACTTCTTCGACAGCCATAGATGGGTTAACTATGTATGAGGAAACCCTGGCGCCTTGGGGTTTAAGCTTTAGTTTGCTAACCTAAAGGTCAGTGGTTCAAACCTCTCAGCCAGACAAAAATATAGAGCTCTTCTATAAAGATTATGGCCCTGGGGACGGAGGTTCAGTTCCAGCAGTGGGGCTGGGCCTCCTACTCCCACTGCCGGAGAACAGTGATGCCCCCCCCCCCAAAAAAAAAAAAAGATTATGGCCCTGGAAGACTTTGGGGACAGTTTTACTGAGTCTGAATTGACAGCTATTGGATGAGTGAGGCTTACGTAATGCTAGGATTTTAGCCACGGGTAAGCCTTAGTTCCTGCACCATAGTAATCGAATATTTTTAATGGGAAGTAAATGAAATGCTCGTTTTTCAAGATATGCTTACAACCTAAAGAAGTAGTAGTAAGTCAGCAATGTACTGTGTCTTTTTCCAGTGCCTTATTCTCTCAGAGAAAAGGGAGTCATACTAAGTTCCAGGTATCCTGGGATATTGGCAGTTGTCTTAATGTACTTTAAAAACAAACATGGATGGACATGCAGGTCACCCTAAAGTTGTGTGTGAGTGCGCCACATTAATTGAGTCTCTTAATTTTTGCCACGTAGGAATACCAGACACTCCCTTCAGCAAGGACAGAAATGGCCATGTGAAGCGACCCATGAACGCATTCATGGTTTGGGCAAGGATCCACCGGCCAGCACTAGCCAAGGCTAATCCAGCAGCCAACAATGCGGAAATCAGTGTCCAGCTCGGGTTAGAGTGGAACAAGCTCAGTGAAGAGCAGAAGAAACCCTACTACGATGAAGCGCAGAAGATTAAAGAAAAGCACAGAGAGGAATTTCCCGGTAAAATAAACCAAACACCTTGCTCACTTCTTTTAAATTAGTGTATTTGGTAACAATTAGGTGGAGATTGAAAAATAAAACACATCCTTTTCCCTCTATTCTGATATATGTGTAATGAGATGTCTGACTAACAGTATAGTCATGATTGGTTCAGTGTTGAATATAAGATTTCAGAACTTCGCAGCAGACTATATGGATTCATATTTATCAACTCCTATGAATGAGTGCAGTAATGCTGTGGTTTTGATTAGCTTTAGCGAGATCTAAATGTAGTTAAGATAAAGTTCCAGATTTTTGTTCAAATCTACTTTCTGAGTTTCTGCTGTTGCAGAATTAAGGAAATACATCTGGGTGTTTTCATTTTTTATCTGGGTGGCTAAGGAAAGCTGAAATTTATTTCTAAGTCATAATTTTGCAATCCTCCCAAAAAATTCGGTGTTAAAATCATATCAAGAGGCTGAGCCCCGGTGGCGTAAGTGGTTGAGTGCGGGACTGCGGCCCGCGGGCTTGGCGTTTCAAATCCAGCAGCGGCTCTCAGGAGCAGCACTGGGTAGCACCCACGACCACCAGAGGCAGTGATGGCCACAAAACAAAATCATATCAAGAGAAAAAAAAACCTGCAGTATACCCTATAAGAGAGTGAGAATGCAGGAATTATCACACTCCATTAAATAATGCACAGTTATGAGAACACAATCCTGCCTTCTGATTGATATGCTAGCCTCATTATGATATAGTTTTGAATGAGTCTTAATTCCCACCTACCAGGGAGGACACTGAGATTATTTTACTTGCGTAAATAACATGTACAGTATATGGTCAAAATGACTGTGAATAGTGGGACAATAAAGAAAATATTCCCCTAAAATATGACCATAAAGGTTCCCAGAAAAGATCAGATGCAGCAACTACAGGGAACCAGTGACCTCTGGTTATACAGTGGCGACAGCTGACCTAACTCCGTTCTTCTGATATTGAAAGGAAATTAATTGTAGAGTTGGAAACTACCAACTGTAAAAATGTGACAACCAGTTTAAAAAATTATTGACATATAATTCACCTACTATACAATTCAATAGTTAAAAAGCTGTGCAGGCATCACCACGATCAATTTTAGAATATTTTTTTGAATCTAATATTATTTATTACTAGCAGAAAACTCCCCTGCTATTGCCCTAAGAAACTATTATTATAATTACTTCCTCAATAGATTTGCCTAACTTAGAGTTCATGTAAAGAAAATTATACCAAAAAGAAACCCAACAACAAAAACAGAAAAACCTCAATCTGAACAAAAACAGAAAAGAATCCTTTTTGAATCTAGCATAAAAAATTAGTGATGAATCATTAGTGACCATTAATTACATTGTAAGATACAGATATAAGGAAACAAGAGATGAATAACGTCTTAGGATGGCATTGTTTCATGGGTAGAGCAGAGTCTTTTAGATTCAAGCACAGTGGGTTTCATCTTTATTTTATTACTGATTCAATATGTGTCTTGGAATATAAGAAAATCGGCCCTGGTATCTTTTGAATTATGGATTAAAATATTGGAAGTAGGCTCTATATGGCTCTATACGTGACTGTACTGTGAAAGGCGTAATGCTTAGAAACTTCTATGCATGATTGCAGCAGGAAATATACTACGGACCAATGCTGCCTTCTCTTCTTCCTCTTCTTTTTAAGAATAATGAAGTTGAAATACTTTGGATTTTTAATGTGAAGTGAATTATTTAGAAGGAGATTACATATTTTAATTAAAAGTAGCTTATTTTCTTCTATAGGTTGGGTTTATCAGCCTCGCCCAGGGAAGCGGAAACGCTTCCCTCTAAGTGTTTCCAACGTATTTTCTGGTACCACACAGAACATCATCTCAACAAATCCTACAGCAATTTATCCTTATCGGTCACCTACCTACTCTGTGGTTATTCCCAGCCTACAGAATACCATCACTCATCCAGTTGGTGAGTTGGCTTAATTATAGACTTCTGCTTTTTTAATAGTTGTCTGGAATTTTTACTTCTGATGTTGAAATGTTGCTTCTGTTAGACATAAGAATTTAAAGCAATAATATTAATTTCTAAAATAAATAAAAGTATAGAGAAAGTGAGAAAATTAAATTGGGAAGGAAAAGTTTCAGAAGACATAAAACCCTTGCTGTGCAAGACTAGAAGTTATTTTATGTTCAGAGCATCTGACCTTTTAAGAAAATCAGAATGAGCCCATAGAGTAGGTAGCTAATGTAGGAAATGACTGACACAATTTAATAGGAAGTAGGTGTGTATTTTTACTATTGCCCCTAATGAAGGACTGACTAATAGGGGTCAGGCACAGGACCCACATCCTGGAACTTAGGCACATTCTTTTCCTGCTTTAGAAAAACAAAGAAGCAAATCTATTTTCTATCAAATATTTCTTTGGTTCACTACATTGTCTTTCCTGACATCTCTATTTTATAGCATCCATCCATGTTTCTTGCTTGTAAGCTCTTCGAATTGAGAAGCTAATACCCTAACTGTGCTAGAGTACTATCCATCATTAGTTGATTCTTTCTGAACCTTAAAAGCAAGCAGATGCTGCACTTCCTACTCACACCAGGGCAGTGATGCCACACACACACAAAAAAACCAAACAAACAACCCCCCCCCCCAAAAAAAAACTCAGTAACCCAATGTGTTATCGTGCAGAACTGCTCCATAAGGCTTTCCTAACTGAAATCTGTATGAAAACCAGTTATCAGTCCCTTCTTCCTCTACACTGCTTCCTGGATTCATGCCACCAATGTTTAGGTCAGTTCAAGCACAAACCATTGGTACTACATAGGAAGTTCTGCAGGCACAGTTAGGCTGCTGATCCAAAGGTTGGTGGTTCAAATCCACCAACAATTCTTTAAGAGAAAAGATGAGGCTTTTGTAAAGATTTGCAGAAAGTCTAAGAGCACTTCTCCTCTGTCCTATCTCAGTCACTGCCACTCAGTCAATTCTGATTCATAGCGACCCTTTAGAACAGTGGTTTTCAACATTCCTAATGCCGCAACCCTTTAAAACAGTTCCTCATGTTGTGGTGACCCCCAACCTAAAATTATTTTTGTCGGTACTTCATAACTGTAATTTTGCTACTGTTATGAATTGTCATGTAAATATCTGATATGCACAATGTATTGTCATTGTTAACAAATTGAACATAATTGAATCATAGTGATTAATCCCAGGACATTATGTAATTATATATTGTAAAATATTTATTTCCTTTACAAATAAATGAAATTTTGTCTTGACTCATGGTGTAGCATGGATAACAGTCTTCACACCCAGTACTCATATGTGGGCTATCTTCATGTGGGCATACCTGCCTGGAGACGGATAGCAGAGCGGTCGGTGTCTTTGTTCCTAAGACATTGGGGAATATGTGTTTTCCAGTGGCCTTAGGCAATCCCTGTGAAAGGGTCGTTCCACCCCCAAAGGGGTCACAACCCACAGGTTGAGAATCACTGCTCTAGAACATGGCAAAACTACATTTGTCGGTTTCTAAGATGGTAATTCTTCCTGAACCCACTGCTAATGTGTTGATTCCACATATACTAACCCTATAGGGTAGAGTCCCTGTAAGTGGGAAATGACTCAGCAGTAGTGAATTTTCGGACATTAATTATCTCTGTGTTGTTGTGTTGCTCAGTGTCACTGAGTCAATTCCAACTCACTTTAACGTCCTGTTGTCAGGTGCTGTTAATTTGTTTCCGACTCATAGCAGCCCTATGAATTGGAATGAAACACCACCCAATCCTGTATTATTGTCACAATTATTCTTGTGTTTGAGCCCATTGTTGTACTCAGTGTGAGAAGAGTCTCAAGGGTCTTCCTATTTTCACTGCCTCTCTCCTTTATTAAGCCTGATGTCCTTTTTCAGGGACTGGTCTCTTCTGACAAGGTGTTCAAAATTCATGAAATGGTGTCTTGGCCTTACCATTTCTAAGGAACATTCTGGTTGTACTTCTAAGACAGATTTGTTTGTTTTGGCAGTCCATGGTACCTTCAATATTCTTCACCAGGACATTATTGAAATACACAGATTCTTCTTTAGTCTTCCATATTCAATGTCCAACTCCATGTATATAAGGAGTGATTGAAAATACCATGGCTTGGGTCAGGTGCACCTTTGTCCTCAAAGTAAATCCTTGCTTTTTTGTTTGGTTTTGATTTTGCTTTTTTAAAAACACGTTAAAGAAATCTTGTACAGCAGATTTTCCCAGTATAATGTGATGTTTGTTCTCGACTGATGTTTCCATAAGAACTGATTGTGGACCCAAGTAAGAAAAAATCCTTGGCAACTTCAACTTTGTCTCCATTTATTATATTACCTATTGGTTTAATTCTGAGGATTTGGTTGTTTGCAGTTGTAATCGACATTAAGGCTGCAATCCTTCATCATCATGAGCAAGTTCTTCAAGTCCTCCTCGCTTTCAGCAAGCCAGGTTTTCATCTGTGTGTCTCACCTTCCTCCAATTCTGATGCCACATCCATGCCCCTCCACCCATAAATTTCAGTATCTCTGATTATTTGCTCTAACACAGATTGAATAGGTATGGTGAAACTGTACAACCCTATCATATACTTTCCATGACTTGAAATCATGCAGTATTCCTTGTTCAGTTCACACAGCAGCCTCTTGATCCATGTACAAGTTGTACATGAGCAGAATGAAGAACTCAGGAAATGAAATATTCTGGAATTACTATTTTATCAAGGTTATTTATGGTTTGTAATGATCCACATAGTTGAACACTTTGCATTCAATAAAAATGCAAATAAATATCTTTCTGGTATTCTCTGCTTTGAACCGAAATCCATCTGACATCTTCAGTGATGTCCCTGGTTCCACGTCCTCTTCTAAATCTGGCCTGAATCTCTAGATGGCTCCCCATCAAATGTACTATTTTAACTGTTGTTGGATGATCTTCAGCCAAATTTTACTTTCATGTGATAGCAATGATATTGTTTTATAGTCTGAGCATTCTGTTGGGTCACCTTTCTTTGGAATGGATAAAAAATGGATCTCTTCAGTCAGTTGGCCAAATACCTGTCTTCCACATTTCCTGGTCTAAGTGAGCGAGTGTTTTTTCTTTTCTTCTTGTCTTTTTAGTGACCTTTTTTGACTTCTAGTGTGTGCTATTCTTACTGTTCTCCCAGATCTTATCCGTGACAGCATTGTACTTCAAGAATGATTTTGAGATGTCCTTCTGGACAATGAATGCCAAGTCATTCTCCTTGAGTGTCTTATTCCTGATGATTTTTTGATTCAAAATAGCCAGTGCCAGTCCATTTCTCACTAATACCTAGTATACTAACCTTTAGGGGTTCAGTTTCATTTTTGAGGACTGCCAGTTTTTCTACATTCATCCTTCATACATTCCAAGTTCAGATCATTAGCATATTTTTGCAGCTGTTTTCTTTACCATGCGTGGGGTTCTAAAAGCAAATGAAGGTCCTGAAGGTTCCACTCTCACAGGCTTTACCCCACTCATGTCACCACGACTGACTCTCCTCCAAAAAAAGCCATCTCCTTCTCAGTCAAATTTTATGCCTTTGGACTCAAGGGACCGGTGTTTCAGCACCATCTTTGATAATGTTCTGCTTCCATTTATGAGGCTTTCAGTATCCTACAATGTTTCGAACTTACACATTTTCAGCAGCTATTTCCTCTGAAATTGGCAGCTGATTCTCCCTTCATTGTCCAAAGCTCTGGAAGTTCCACCGAAACCTCTTCACTTTGGGTGACCCTGCTGGTTTGTTAAATACCAGTCATACAGCTTCCAGTATCACAGCAACACACAAGCCACCACAGTGGAGTATGATGCTGTGACAGACGTGGAGGAGCAATGAGCTGTAGATAGTCTTTTGAGCTTTCTTTCATTTGTCCATCTTTTTTTTTCTTTTTCTTTCGCATCACTGCCCTGGTGGGAGTAGGAAGCCTAGCCTTGCTTTTGGAGAGCTGCTGCTGGATTTGAACCCTCAACCCTGTGGGCCATAGTCCTGCACACAACCACTGCGCCACCAGGGCTCAGCTTCATTTGTTCATCCTAGCTTTCGATTATTAACCAGGTTTGTACTAGTTGTGAGGAGCACACCTAGTAGTGTAGTGGGTACATGTTGGGCTGTGATCCGCAAGTCCATAGTTCAAAACTACCTATCTCTCCCCTGGGGAAAGAAGAGGCAGTCAACTCCTGTAAAGCATTGCAGACTGAGAAATGCGCAGGGGCGGTTCTCCCCTATGCTACGGGGTCACAATGAGTCAGAATCTGCTCGAGGACAATGAGTTTGGTTCTAGTTTGGTGCTCGAGAGTAGGGATAAAACAATACCCTGTTCTCAAGCTTCCTATTTGGTGGGAGTGGGGGGGGGGGGTAGTAGACATGCAAATAATTCCCAAGATTTACTGTTTCATGATGAGTATGATCGACCGACACCACACTGATGGAGCATTGGGGAGAGAAATAACTTTTGCTTGATAAATCAGGAAAGATCCTATTCGGGTTTGTGTCTCTCCCGTGGGAGGGCTAGTCTATGTAATAGAATCAAGGTCTTATAACCTCCTTAGCAGAATCGAGGCAGTTTCATTTAGATTTGACTTGTTTGCCTCAACTTCACTGGGTCAGAGGTCATCCAGAAACAGATGAATATATCCCTTATTTCCCTACTTCCAGGGTTAGATGAGGCATTCTCTGCTTTATCTGGAGGGAGGGAAAGGAGTGCAAAATATTACCAGAGAAAGGCTCAGAGAAGATCCCCATTTCCTTCAGCTTCTATCGGATATTTTCAGCTGTAGAGTCTATTCTTCGACTCTGTCTTCTTTTTTTACCAGAAACGTAACTGCATTAGCCTAAACTGGGTTATGACTCTATCATTGTAGCTTCAGTCTGTATTTCTTCAGAGTGTTTAGTTAAATTTTACCTACATGTTTCATTTGGATGAAGCATCATCTCAATCAGCAATCCTGCGTCTTTCAGCAACAGACAAATCCAACATTGTTTTCTCACTGATCTTTAAAAGTTGTGCTTACATCCATCATGCCTACTGTAGTAGGATTTCTGTCATATATATCCGAAATTGTTGCTATATGACAGGTCCCATTCTCAGTTTGGACTACTTATAAATTCATATTAAATGCAATCTAGAGAAATTCTTTTTTTTTTTTTTTAGATTTTTTAAAATTAGAGAATTAAATGTTATCTGGAATTTTGCTTAACATAGAGAAATATACAAAAAATTTAAATGATCTCTATCACTACCCAGGAGGCCTGACTAGTATTAAAAATAAAATTATCTTTAGATAATATATCACTTAGGGACAAAACAGAAAGGTAGTTTTTCTTACTGTTTTGTTCCCCTCCTCCATGACTGCCCCTTAAAAAATACTGCCAGTAGTTTCATATTGTTCTTTTGAGAAACACACTTACATTAATATTCTAGCATTTGTGTACTTGTTCTTTTAGTCATTCAACCAACCACTAAGTCTACTCACCTATTTATTCTCCAGAAAATACTTATTAATGGTCTATGTCATTCAGTTGACTTAAACCCACTCCACTCTACAGCTCTCAGTAAGAGTGGACTTGACAGCAAAAGGGATATTGGACCAGGCAGAATTTTGTGCTCTGGGGATTTACCAGTGGCCAAAAAGTGGTACGCATGATATTTGTAGTCTAGTTGAGAAATAGAAATATATAAATAAATACATAAATGAGATAATGTCAATTTGTTATAAATGTCCATTTACTATGAACAAATAGAGTAATAATAAATTGTGAACTAAATAGAATAATTGGATGTAGGGAAGCTATTAGATTAAGGTAGTTGGTGGAGATCTCCAACTGCACTATTTACTAAATTCTACTAAGAGAGTAAGAAAGAAAAACATGGTGTGACCCAAATAATGCCTGATCAATTCTACCTTATTTCTACAGGTGAAACTACACCTGCCATCCAGCTACCTACACCTGCAGTCCAGCGCCCGAGCCCCATCACACTTTTCCAGTCCAGTGTCTCCAGTACTGCCCCGGTGGCCGTCCAGAGTCCAAACCTGCCCCTGCGCCCAGCACTCCCACCCCAGCGCTTTGCTGGGCCCTCGCAAACAGACACTCATCGGCTGCATTCTGAAGCCAGTCGGTCTGTGAAGAGACCCACCCCTGTCTCTCTGGAGAGTACCAACAGGATTTCAACGAGTGCAAGTACTGCCCATGTCAGATTTGCAGCCTCAACCATCCAGCCGCCCAAGGAGTATCCTAGTGTTTCCACTTGTCCCAGAAGTGCTCCAATTCCTCAGGCTCCGCCCATTGCACATTCGCACGTCTACCAACCCTCTCCCCTGGGCCACCCAGCCACGCTGTTTGGGACGCCACCAAGATTCTCTTTTCATCACCCCTACTTCTTACCTGGACCTCACTACTTCCCATCAAGGTAAAAAAAAATGAATAATCCTTTTCCCTTTTCTCTGGAAATACAAGTATGATTTTAATTTTTTTTAAATCTCTCAAGGTATCTCTTTTTCAAAGAAAGAAGACTTGTCAGTAAAATTTAGATAAAAGATTGAATACATTTATTCAGTTAACCTGAATAAATATAGTGAGTCAGATGAAGACAGTAAGTCGCTAGAGAGAGCACCTACCCTCTCTCAGTGCCACTGCTACTTACTTCCAGGCAACTGTTGCCACCCGAGAACACATGTCCAAATACTGTCAGATCTGATGTTTCAATGATAGGCAGCTATAATGGATCTGGAGCTCATTTACGTACTCAAATTCTTTTAAAGTATGTGCTGTGTTTCTCAGGCCTTCGTGTGCATATGAATTGCTTAGGTTCTTGTGAAGATGCAGATGCTAATCAGTTTATCTCTGTTAGTGTGTAGTAGACCTGTGTTTCTCAGAAGTTCCCAATGCCTGTTGATTCTGCTGGGTTATGAGCTGCACTTTGCATAGCAAGGGCATTGAGAGGGCCTTTGCTCTGAGGGAGGTGAGCAAATCTGATGTTGCACTCCCTCTCAGTGCTTTTCCTAGAAGACCAGAACATTTCACATAGGAATTTTCATTAAAGGGATTGATATTCATGGAGGAGTATCTATGGAAAATAAACTTGTCACTTTTCATTTTGGAGGAGGTAACATTTAACTTGAAAGTGTCGTAATGAATGATAGTGATCTCAACTTTTATTTGCCATTGAATATGTAGACAGATGTCCTGGGTTGAGAGTAGCATATTAAATTAAGCTAAATAAATCTTCTATTTTTACTTATTTGGAAAATTAAGAATACTCCCCACCCATTTCTCAAAGGAAAGGACTTTTGAGAGATATATTATATTGATCTGGTCTATAATAGGGTTCAAGTCTTTATTTCAGAGATGGAAGGAAATATGGGATGAAGGAATCAGCTCAGGATGAAAAGAGATAATGCTGCCTGGGTTTTTTGTGTGCACTGTCTGCTCTATTAGTGGTAACACTCTGAGGGTGGACCAGGTGACACTACTGAGAGAGGGACAGCAAGATGACTGACTGCCTATATAATTTCTTGCAGTGTTTCAGCATGTGAGGATATGAGCATATCCTCAAAATTAGTCATAACAACAAAAACATTTTTGAAAGATCAATTTACATATGTCACTATACTTACAACACCAAAACTCCATATGAATATAATTTTGGACCTTCAAATGTGCTCTACTCAGTGCTAGCATTACTGCGCCATTATAGTGGTGCTTTGAATTGTGTAGTTTTGTCTGCTTGCATTAAAGGTTTGTGCCATTAATTGCTGCTAGCGTTTATATAGTCACCAGTTTTTGTCAAATTTCAGATGTTTTAGATACAATATTGTGGTAATTAGTGTTTGTGATCCTATATAAATAATTTTTGAACATAAGTAGTACTTAAGCAACAAGAAGACAAATTAAGGCTTCCATTCCCCCACGAAGAATGTTGTAGCTAATGTTGTAATTCCATGTAGGAAGGGTTTACACAGCATTTTGTTGTTAGCACTCCTAAATGTAAGAAATATTATGCTAGAGCAGTTTATATTTGTCATTAATTAAAATGGATGGCTACCATTACTGAGGATTGATTCTGTGTGGTCTGGTATGGGATGAGTCCATGGGAGTGAGGCAGTGACACCATGAATTATCCACTGGATGACACCAACCATAGGAACACTGTTGGCTTCTGCTTTTCTTTAGTGACATTCAGTTTTTAAGTTCCAGGACTCTAACATCAAAAGAATCTTAAATCTAGGGATAGATGATCTCTCTTCACTTGTATTTGTTAGGATCTAGAATTTTGTCTAAGAATTTAAGAAAATTTGTAGCATTTTCTATAGTTAAGAAGAGTGCTAAGAAAATTCAATAAATGAATTAGACTCATGAAGACTTGACTTTGGTTTAGACTTTAAAAACTACAAACTAAAATGATGGACATGTTGTTATCTCTCATATAATTCATTTATAATATAAGGAAACCAAACCAAACCAACTGCCATTGAGTTGATTTTGAAATCATAATGACCCCACGTGACTGAATCTTTATGAAAGACTGCTCCATTTTTTACTCATAAAGTGGCAGGTAGTTTCTACCCACAACACTTAACCAGCCGTGGGCTTCTTCAGGGAAGGTTTAAATAGGTCAGGAAAGAGTGTGTTCTATAAGATCACTCTAATTATGATTTTGTTTGCTATTATTATAATATTTTAAGAGTGAGACATTTCTACGTGTGATTTGCATAACCTGTCAACTGAGTATAATATATCCTCTGTTTTTTGAAATAAAGAAACTGAGATTCACACTAACAAGTAACTGGCAGAGCAAGGATGAAGATTTAGCTTTGCCTGATTTTAGATTTCATGTCTGTTTTCTCTTTAGTCCATTATTGTAGTCCTTATGTTATTCCAAAGTGGACCTTCTTGGATATCACTGACTATTTTACCAAGCTTGATGTCATACTCCAGGAGGTGGACTTTCCTGACAACATGTCCAAAGTATGTGATGAGACAGTGTCTTAGCATCCTTGTTTCTGTCGAGTACTCTTCTAAGACAGATTTGCTGTTCTTCTAGCCATCCCTGATATATTTATTATTATTTATCAATGCCACGATTTTAATGCATCAGCACTTGCTTGATTTTCCTTATTCATTGCTCTTTACATGCATATGAGGTGATTGAAATACCTAAGTCATGGGCATATCAGCCTTCAAAGAACATCTTTGTTCTTCAGCAATTTAAATAGGCATTGTGTAGCAGATTTGGCCAGTATAAAAAACCCTTTTATTTCTTGACTGCTGCTCCAAAGGGCATTCAATGTGGACCCAAGTAAAAATGCCATCTTTGACATCTTCAACTGTTTTGGGATCTATCATGGTGCTGTTTATTGGTTCAGGTCTGAGGATTTTGTTGTCTTTACATTGAGTTGTTAATCCACACTGAAAGCTGTACTCTGAACTTTTTTGTAGATTCTTCAAGTTTTCTTTACTTTCAGCAAGCAAGATTGTATGAACTGCAGTCACTGATATTTAATGAGTCATCCTTCAATCCTAAAACTACGTTCTTCTTCCTATGTTGTCTAGATTCTCAGATTAACATGCTCATAATACAACCCTGATGCAACCTTTCTGAATGTAAACTGTGCAGTGTCGTATTGTTCTTTTCAGATGACTCCTTCATGTGTGCAGGTTTTGCATGAGTACAATCAGTATTCTGGAATACCCATTTAGGATAACATGGTGTATTGCTATCCTTAAATTGTCATGATCTGCACAGCGTTTGCACAGTCCATCAGCTAAGGTATATTTTACATTAGCATTAATATCCCTTATTCCACATCCTTTTATGAATACAACTTGAATTTCTGGCTACTCCCTGTCAATGCAATGTTGTAACTGCTTCTGTATCTTCTGCAAATTTTTACTTGCATGTGATATTGTTCAATAATTTCTGTATTTTGTTAGGTCACCTCTTTTTAGAATGGGCACAAATATTCACCTTTTCTAGCCAGTTAGTCAGGTAACTGCCTTTCAGATTTTGTGGCATATATTAGTAAGTGCATCAAGTGTTAAACAATCATTTCTTGAAGTACCTCTTTTGGTATTTTGTCAATTTCTAGAGGTTGGTTATTGGCCAATATTTTGGACTTCTTTCTTCAATACTATTGGTTCTTGATTTTATATTCTTCTAAAAATGGTTAAACTTTGACTCACATAATATGTCATTTATAAGCAGTTAACTTCATGGAGTTCTCCAAACCAAGAATGCAAGTCTTATAAATAATACTACTGTCCCACTGCTTTCCTGGTATCTATCTGTATGTGTCTGATGATTGTTTACCTAAAGAAATGAATAGTGCTTAGTTAAGTGTTTTTCAGTAAAATGTAGTGTAGATAAGTGACATAATTAATTCATTTATTTTATTCATTTATTAATTCATTATTAATTCATTTTTCCATTGTGTCTTCTCATACTGATAATGGAATCTCCTGAATAGAATGCTTATTTACTCCTCAATTTAATTAACTCATCTGAAGAACCATGTAACAAGTTCACTATCATAATTTTAATGTACACTTGATATCTATAATACACAAGTTTTTCCTTTTTTTTTTTTCAAATTGTACATGTTGTCCTTACATTTCTAGAGTAAAATCAAGGCAGTTAAATAGGTTCCTCAAGGACTCAGAAGTGCTGATTTCTATTTCTGAGAACTGGCATCTTGCATTAATATCTGAAGTACCTCTGAACCCTCCCTACTGAAACTCTCTTTTTATGTAACCAATTCATTAGACTCATTCTGTTCTCTCACCTTCCCCTTGTGGAGCCCTGGCAGCATAATAGTTGCGCTATTCCCTGTAAGGTCAGCAATTTGAAACCGCCAGTTCCTCCATGGGAGGGAGATGGGACTTTACTCCTGACCAGTTAGAGTCTTGGAAACTCAGAAGAGCAGTTTACACTGTCCTCTCGGGTTGCTCTGAGGCGGTATTGACTTTGGTTTCTTTCCTCCTGGCACTCATTCTGGCAATATATTTAGACTTTCATATTCAAAGATGATCCCTAGGATTTTCATTCTGTTGATCACTGAATAAAATATTTAAAGAATTTATTGCAATTAGGGACTTAAAAAGAATGCAAAAGACAAAATGGAGCTGCATTATCTGAAAATACCTAGAAATACAATCAAATATACCTTCTGTAGTAGGGAAGGAAGGCTAAGAACTCCTGCATTTGTTGGGGTATAGTCTTTTAGTTGTGTGAACCATACAAGGGACCACTACATGATTTAAAGTCAGAAAAGATGTGCAAAAAAGTTGTATCCTCTCCCCATATTTGTCCATTCTGGATGCTGAGCAAATCACCAGAGAAGCTGGATTTTCTGAAGAAGAAGGTGGCATCGGTATCGGAGGAATGCTTGTTAAAACGTGAGGAATGTAGGTGACTCAACCTTGCTTGTTGAAAGTGAGGTGAACCTGGAGCACTGGCTTATGAAGATCAAGGATGGCAGACTTCAGTTTGGGTTATATGACTCCATGTAAAGAGGACCATAGCCTCCCCGCGGGATCAATGAGTACTATGATCAATGGTGGAAAGTTTGGAGGTATCAAGGGTTTGGTCTTGCTTGGGTCCACAATCACCGTTTAGGGAGGCAGCAGTCAAGGGTTCCGAAGATGTGTTGATCAGGTAAACTTGCGGCACAAGACCTCTTTAGAGTGTGCAAAGCAGGGAGGTTACTCTGAGGACGAAGGTGCACCTGATTCAAACCACACTGTTCCCTTTCTAGTAGTTCATATGCATGTGACAGTCGGACGCTGAATAAGGAAGACCAAAGAAGAATTGATGTGTTTGAATTGTGGTGCTTTAGAAGAACTTGGGAAATAACAGGGACTGTTGAACGCACAGCCCAATCTGTATTGGAAGAAGCACAGCCAGAGTAATCCTTGGGGCAGGGATGACAAGAGTTGATCTTACATCATTTAAACATATTTTCAGGGGAGACCAGTCCCCGAAGAAGGACATCATGCTTGGTGAAGCAGAAGAGGAGAGAAAGGCCCTCAAGAAAATGAATTGACACTGTGGCTGCAGCAGTGGACTCAGGCACAGCAACGATTGTCAGGATGATGCAGGAGTGCAGGACAGCATTTCACTCTGTTACGTATGAGGTCGCAGTCCATCGTAGCACTTAATCGCAAGTCTTATAAAATATTAGACCAACAGATCAAATATTTCATTATCAAACTTTGTTTGGACAGTTTCTCATTGAAGTTCTAGAACCTCCCTTCAGAATGGTGCACAGTTATATATAAACCAGGGGATTTTGAAACTTTGTGGGAAAATAGTAACTTTTATTTCCACTTTTCCATGACCTTTTTGAAGTCCCCTCAAATATAAACTTTAGTTTAAACTTTCAAAATGGAAGAGGTAAGTTAGAGTCCCCTAAACACGATAAATTTAGATAATATGGAATATACCTTCTGTTATAAACAGAATATTAAATTTTAAAATGTGTACCCAGCTTAATTACCCAGAGAGAAAAATAAATCACTGTGTACCAAAATGACCAATAAACTAAAAGCTTGTTGCAGTGGTCCTAAGGATGTTTTTCAGATTTAGAAATAGACTCAGTCTTAATAAACTTTGGTTTTAATGCCTAAGTCAGGACAGGAGATGAAGTCTTGACCCTCATAAGGTTTGCTAGAAGAAATTAAAGCCTCTCTATAAAGGCAGGACCCTGGAAAGACTATTCAGTCATGATGGGAGTGATAGAAAAATTCTGCTGCACATCCAGAAAAAAAGCAGAGAGAAACTTGTTTTTTTTTTCCAAGGCGCTGGGAGTAAAATAATCTTTCGTTAGAAATAAAAACCCCTCTCTTCCGGCCTCCATCAAGGCGCAACAAGATCAAGGTGAAAAGGAGAACCCGTTGCGGGAGCTGCGCATCCGCAAGCTCTGCCTGAACATCTGCGTGGGCGAGAGCGGCGACGGGCTGACCGGGGCTGCCAAGGTGCTGGAGCAGCTCACCGGCCAGAGCCCCGTCTTCTCCAAGGCCAGGTACACCGTCAGATCCTTTGACATTAGGAGAAACGATAAAATTGCAGTGCACTGCACAGTCCGCGGGGCCAAGGCAGAGGAGATCTTGGAGAAAGGTCTAAAGGTGCGGGAGAACGAGTTACGGAAAAATAACTTCTCTGATACTGGAAGCTTCGGGTTTGGGATCCAGGAGCACAGCCACCTGGGGATCAAACATGACCCTAGCATCGTATCTACGGTCTGGACTTCTACATGGTGCTGGGGGAGGTCCGGCTTCAGCATTGCCTACAAGAAGCGCAGAACAGGCTACATCGGGGCCAAACACAGAATCAGCAAAGAGGAGGCCATGCGCTGGTTCCAGCAGAAGTATGATGGGATCATCCTTCCTGGCAAATAAATTCCTGTTTCCAAAAGACTAATAAAAAAGTGTCAATGCAGTGAGAAAAAAAAAGAAGAAGAAATAAAAACCCAAAGTTGTACCACATGCTGGGTCAGAATTTAAAAGCACCCTATCCTCTTGACACACAGATTTACAAGCTGAGAGCTATTACCATAAACTGTTCTTAGAGTGAGGATCACCCACATCTACTACCCAAAACCACTTAGGAGCGCCAAGTGGATGAAATTGACATTAATTGTAATCTTTTGAAAATTGAAGAATTTGACAAAAGGGCCCATTAAGAAAAAGAATCAATACACTCTATAAACATGAAGATTTTAATATCCCTCCAATTTAAGATAATTGATAATGAAAAAAGAGACTAAAATTCATTATTTTAAATCATGAAAGAAGACTTCTATCCCAACCAAGATATAGGGATTGACTTTACCCTTCCATTTGAAACAAGCAAGCCCCCAAACAAAACACAAGAAATGTATATTAAGACACTGGACATTGAACAGTGAAGGATAGTGATACCAGAAAACCTTTAAATGAATGAGGTGAGCCTTACAATTTGGCTAAATTACTGATGTGAGAACGTTTCCAGAACAAGGAATAGAAAGGAATTCAGGCAGAATCTGGCAGACTCCTTGAGTTGAGGAGATAGAGATTTCAGGACAGGATATTGGGGAGGACAGAGCTGTACACATAACAGTAGAGATCTTCACATTGCCCCCTTCACTGTTCAGCTGAACACTAATCAGTGCATGATTGTGCGGAAACTGCCCAAAGCTAATGGAAAGAACCACTAGAAAGGATTAGCAGTGATGATATCTAGCATTATCATTGGACTTTTTCCTGTGCCTGCTCCCATCAACTTTACTGAAAATCCTTCATGGGATATTGAGTGGAGTAATCAAAAAGGTCTTGCTTTGCATCACCATAGACTGGATGCTGCAGTACCATGTTAAAAATAAAACGGCTGAGCCCCGGTGGCGTAGTGGTTGAGTGCGGGACTGCAGTCCACTGGCTTGGCGGTTCAAATCCAGCAGCAGCTCTCTAGGAACAAGGCTGGGCCTCCCACTCCCACCGGAGGGCAGTGATGCCAAAAAACAGTTTAAAAAAAAAACAAAACAAAAAACTTAGAAGCAAGCCCTGAATGGATCAAATAACTGCATTGCATAACAAAACTGGAAGAGCTTTTGTAGAATTGGTGTCAGCTCTTCCATGAATGCTTGGTAGAATTAGCCTGTGAAGACATTTGGCTCAGGTCTTATTTCAGTTAGTAGTTCCTTCCAAAACTTATCTATTATTTCTTTTCTATGGATCTTTTCAGGTTCCTAACATCTACATGGGATAATCTGGGGAAGGTTTGATTTTCTAAGTTATTATTCCATGTATTCCAGGTTGTTGTATTCATTGGAGTACAAACATTTCTAGTACTGTGTAATTTATCTTAATTTCATTAGGGTCCCTTGCAATTTCCCCTGATTCATCCCTTATCCAGAATATTGACGTCTGCAATTTCTACTTTGTGTTAGGTTTGCCAATGGTTTGTCGATTCTTTCAAAGAACCAGTTTTTTACTGCTTAGATTTTTTACATGGTTTTCTTATTTTCTCACTTGTTTATGTACACTGTAATTTTATTATTAGAGGGATTATTCTGTTGATTCTTTTCTAATTCCTGGAGGATGAAGTAATGAGTATAATTCACTCTTCCTTTTTCATATGTGAATTTATTACTATCAAACATCCTCTGATAACTAACTGCCTTTATATATCCCACAGGTATTGGTGTGTTATAATCTCATTCTCATTACTTCCTTTTAAAAATGATTTATTGGGGCTCTTACAGCTCTTAATATAATCCATATATATATACATTATATTAAGTACATATGTTGCCATCATCATTTTCAAAACTTTTTTTTCTACTTGATCCCATGGTATCAGCTCCTCATTTTTTTCCTCCCTCCCCAATTTTCCATCCCTCATGAACCCACCCCCCTTTTCCTTCCTGGTATTGCTACTCTCATTATTGGTCCTGAGGGGTTTAATCTGTCCTGGATTTCCTGCCTTGTGAGCTCTTCTCTGTACCAGTGTACATGCTGAGGTCTAGCCAGATCTGTAGAGTAGAATTGAAGTCATGATACTGTGGGGTGGGGGTGGGGTGGAGGAAGCATTAAAGAACTAGCGGAGAGTTGTGTGTTTCATCAGTGCTATATTGCACCCTGGTTGGCTTCTGTCTTCCTTGTGATCTTTCTGAAAGGATCTATCCAATTCACTACAGATGGGCTTTGGATCTCAATTCTGCCATATCATAGCACATTGATAGGATTTTTTTGTTTGGGTGTTTGATGCCTGATACCTACTCTTATCAACACCTCATGACCACACAGACTGGTGTGCTTTTTCCATGTGGGCTTTGTTGCTTCTCAACTAGATGGCCACTTATTTATCTTCAAGCCTTTAAGACCCCAGATGCTATACCTTTTGATAGCCGGGCACCATCAGCTTTCTTTACCACATATGCTTATGCACTTCAGTGATTGTGTCAGGGAAAGTGAACATCACTGAGTGTCAGATTATTAGAACAAAGTATTCTTGTGCTGAGGGAGTATTTGAGTGGAAGCTCAATATCTGTCTGCTCTCTTAATACTTAAGTTAATATATGTATATAGATCTATTTCCCTATCATTATATATAAATATAATTACTTAAATACCTGCTTGTATTTTAGACATCTGTAAATGTCCTTTACCTCCTAGTTCCTTCCTGAATTTCCTTTTGCTTTCCTCTTGTTCCACTATTATGTTCAGCTTTCACTTGGGTTTTGGTAATTCCTCTTGGCTACATTGCCCTTTGTCCCGGCCTACGGGTCAGTAATTCGCAAGTCCTGGAAGGAGGAGCGGGAATTGGGGGGACAGGAGACTTGAGAAATGGAGACAAGACAGGATTCTGATCAAGTCTCCTTCATTTGGGAGAAGTAAACCAGTTTTATAGGGCAGGCAAGCTTGGGCAATTAGCATATGGTGATCTTCAAAATTAACAAGTGAATGGCAGCACAGCTGCAAGTCAAGTTTCAGAGGCCAGGGCTGTTAACAGTTACAAAGGTAACTACAAACCTCAGGCAACAAACTGCAACAGAGTTCAGGCATATCCGGCCTGTATCCAGGTCAAGCATGTCGGTGCTGGATGGCTCCGGACAGCCCTTGATCAAGGCCCCAAGGCAATCTATGCCCTCCTCGCCCTCAATTTTAGATGACTTGTTCCCTTGTACCTGAGTTGTTGACACCCTTAAACCCCTCCCCCACCTCACCCTATCCTGTGTCTCCCCTCCCCCCACCACTCCCCAAACCATCAGTCCCATTGTTTTGTTCTCTGGATTGTTTATCCTGCCTGTCTTATTTAGATAGACATGACAAAGACAATTATAAGCAGAAAAATATGGCAAAGCAAAACATAACAACAGAAGAAAACAAAAAATAACAAGAAGAAAAACTAACAGCAAATAAAGAAAAGCCTATAAATAATTGCTGATCTGTCTGTTGACCTTTATGAGTATTTGGTATTCCCTGGGGACTTGATTGCTTTGCTCCCATTGCTGCTCTGTTGACACTGCTAGTGTTTCTCCCCGTGTGTTGGCCTGAGATCGGGCATTATTCCCACACTGTGCTTCAGTGTTTTCCCCTCTAGAGCTATGTCGTGTCTCATGGTGGGGCTGAGCCTATAGTCCTCTCTGTGCATTGTCCAAGCTGCAATATCGTCCATCCTAGGGGCTTGGTGAGCTAGGATGTGTTCCACTCTCTTTCCTTCTCTCTTCATTTGACCCTTATCATAAGCGCCTCTTTCCCTGAGCTGAAACTTCAGTGCTGTCCTCTAGAGGTCAGTCTTCTGAGGGAGAGAGAGCACATGGTTGGGATTAGAGCCAGTCCCCCAGACCACACTGTTGGTTTCCTGCTTCATGCTACTAAGTTGTGTTCACTTCATGGTACACTGGGTTGAAGTCTGGTCCCTCTCTCCCACTCTTGTGGAGATATAAACAATACCATCTCCATAGGAGGGTTTTTGCCCTGTTCCCCTAGTATTCCCTCTCTTTATTTTCCCTTCTTTCACCACTTCTTTTAATTGACTGCCATATGTGTTCCTGGATTGGTTTTGGTCCCTACCATAGTACTTGGACCTAACCCGAGGAATATATGTATATAGTAGCTTTTCCCCTATTCCCCTTTGCATTCTTTAAGCTTACCTCAGTGGACTCATGCTGTACTTGTTCTTTTGTACTTGACTTACTTCACTTAGCATAATTTCCTCCAGTTCTTCCCATGTAGCAGTGTGTGTCATGTGTTCATCATTGCTTTTCAGGGATATGTAGCACTCCATTGTATGTATATACCAGTTTTTTAAATCATTTTATTGGAGCTCGTACAACTCTTTTCACAATCCATAATCCATCCATCGTGTCAAGCACATTTGTACATCTGTTGCCCTCATTATTCTCAAAACATTTGCTTTCTACTAGAGCCCTTGGTGTCAGAATCTTTCAGTGTGTTCCACGTGGGCTTGAAAAGAATGAATTCTTTTGCATTTGAGTGGAGACCTCTGTAAATATCTATGAGGTCAAGTCATTTAATTATAATGTTTAGATCTGGAGCCTCTTTGTTAAGCTTCTTTCCTTGTGATTTATCTTTCTCAGAGAGTAGTATATTAAAGTCACATACTTTAATTGTTGAACCTGTGATTTCCTTTTTCATCTTTTGTGAGCATTTGATTGACAAATTTTGAAGGTCTCACATTGGCCGCAAATAGATTTATTATGCTCACTGGTTCTTTATCTACTGTTCCTTGAGCATTATATGGTGCCCCTCCTTATCTCTTGTTATGGCTTGCACTTTGAGATAAATCTTGTCTGAGATTAGGATTGCAGCCTCCTCTCTTTTTTTTGAATTGCTATTTTTTTGGTATGTTTTTTACCAGCCTTGGATTCTCAGTCTAGTTTTGTTGTAATCTTGATGTGTATCTCTTGTAGGCAGCAGATCAAGGGGCTGTGTTTTCTTCTTTTTAAGAACTCATTTTATTGGGGGCTTGTGGAAGTCACCTAATCTGGTGTTATTTGAGGATTAAGAGTGTAAGGATGGAGTCTAGCCTGTCAATAAAGACATAGCCAAGGAGACCTCTGTGTGGGCATGACCTTCTCCTCTGAGAATTCTGGGAAATCTGGTACTTCCTTCTTGGAAACAGGAGACACACACTCACTCTCTTGGGGACACTTGACTGACAAAACTGACTTCCTACGAGACATCCCTGAGGAGATTTCACATGGACCTACCCTGATGCTACCAGACTTCTGAAACTGAAGAAACCACAGAGAGAACTCAGCTTTCACTGAGATGCTTACAATGCCACTGGGTCCAAAGACTTTCTACCCAGTGACTTGTAATCATCCTGCATTTGGAGTCATTGCATGTTTCCTGAGTCTTAAGAGGACTTTATAGACTGGTATTAGACATATGGACTGATTCTGGACTGGGCAGGAATGTCTTTTTAGTACACAATCACCCTTTATATAAAACTCTCATGAACGTATGAGTTTCTAACAGGGCTCATTGAACTCTTATGATAATCCACACATGCATCCATTTTGTCAAGCACATTTGTACATCTGTTGCCCTCATCCTCAAAACATTTTCTTTTTACCTGAGACCTTGGTATCAGCTCCTCATTTTCCCCCTCCCACCACACCCCCAATGAACCCTTGCTAATTTATAAATTATTATTACTTTGTCATGTCTTACACAATCCAATGTCTCTCTTCACCCACCATTCTGTTGCCCATCCTCCAGGGAGGGGATTATGTAGATCCCTGTAATTGGTTCTCCCCCCTTCTACCCCACCTTCCCTCTACCCTCCCAGTATATCGCCACTCTCACAATTGGTCCTGAAGGGTTCATCTGTCCTGGATTCCCTGTTTCCAGTTCCTATCTGTAGCAGTGTACATCCTCTGGTCTAGCTGGATTTGTAAGGTAGAATTGGAATCATGATTGGTTTTGGAGGGGACGAAGAAGCATTTAAGAACTAGAGTAAAGGGGCTGAGCCCCGGTGGCATAAGTGGTTGAGTGCAGGACTGCGGCCCGTGGGCTTGGCCATTCAAATCCAGCGGCAGCTCCTAGGAACAGCACTGAGTGGTGCCCATGATCACCAGAGGCAATAATGCCCCCAAAACAAAAAACAAACAAAAAAAAAAGAACTAGAGGAAAGTTGTGTGTTTCAAAGTTGCTGCACCACACTCTGACTGCTCATCTCCTCCCCAACAACTTCCTGCAAAGGGATGTCACATTGCCTACAGGTGGACCTTGAGTCCCCCACTCTGCACTTCCCCTTCATTCACAATGATATGATTTTTTTGTTTTTTGATGCCTGCTTTCTGATCCCTTTGATATCTCATGATTACACAGGCTTGCGTGCTTCTGCATATGGGTTTTGTTACTTTTGAGCTAGATGGCTGCTTGTTTATCTCCATGCCGTTAAGACCTCAGATGCTATATCTTTTGGTAGCCAGGCACCATCAGCTTATTTCATCACATTTGCTTTTACACCCATTTTTCTTCAGTGATAGAGAAGGTAAGCATCATGTAATACAAGTTTAATAGAACAAAGTGTTCTTGCATTGAAGGAGTACTTGAGTGAAGGCCCAATATCCATCTGCTACCTTAATACTAAACCTATAAATATATTCACATAGATCTATTTCCCTATCATCATATATAAGTATAGTTATATATGTAAATGCCTTTATTTAGACCTCTATAAATGCCCTTTGCCTCCTAGTTCTTTGCTTTATTTCCTTTTACTTCCCTCTTGTCTCACTGTCATGTCAGCCTTCATTTGGGCTTCAGTAATTTCTCTCGGTGACATTGCCCTGGATCAAGCTACCAGGCCTCCTATAACCCTCCTCACCACTGATTTTGGAACACTTGTTGTTCCCTTATTCCTGGCTTTGTTAACACTTCTTCCTTCCCCACACCTCACCCTCTCCCATGTCCCCCTGAAACTGTTGGTCCTCTTGTTTTCTCCTCCAGATTGTTTATCCAGTCTATATAATCTAGATAAACCTGAATAGATAATAACATGCACAAAAACAAAACTAAGCAAAACAAAGCAACAAAACAACAACAATGGCTTGTAGAGTCAAGTGGGTCAGTGAGGGATGTCGTGTCTCATAGTGGGGTCGGCCATATAGTCCTCTCTGTGCATTGGTTGCTCTGAGCAGGGATATCATTCTGAAGGCTTGTGCTCCACTCTCTCTCTCTCCCCCTTCATTTTCTCCCACGTGCTCTGATCAAACATGTCCCTTGACTGAGCTGTGGCTTCAGCAACTAGTGTCACATCACTTTCTGGAGGTGTAGGAGAATTAACAGATGTCTTCGGAATGCCTACTCAGCACCAAGATCTTACAACTCAACAATCTTCACAGAGCTCCTAGCATGAGTTGCCATCCTCCGTGTATTTGCCTTTGTTTTTTGGGGGGTGCTTTGTTTTGTTGATCTCCAGCATTATGACATAGTGGTCAGAGAAGTCTGAGTGACTTCTATATGTTTTAATTTACTCAAACTAGTCTAGTGTCCCTAGTATGTGGTCTATTTTCAAATTAAGACATGTGCATTTGAAAGCAATGTGTATTTTTTTTTGCATTTGGTTTGAGAGCTCTAAATAGGTCTATCAGTCTATCAGGTCAAGTTGTCTAATTATAGAATTTGGTTCTCAGTCTCCTTATGGAGCTTCTTTCCCACTGATCTATATTTCTCAGAGAGAGGTGCTTTGAAATCACCAACTATGATTGTTG